>CM042175.1:0-2500 GCA_023376005.1 Doryteuthis pealeii
GACGAGCTTTATGCGAAACTATAGTAGTTCGTCTGACTCATTAGATTATCTTTATTATTGGCCCTACTTAGGTATCGAGCACTTTTTACTTATTAGCTTTCTCCTAGCGGTTATATGAATATATATATATATATCTTATATATATATATATACTAAATTGTTTTTTTCTTTTGGCCAAATACTGTACCAATAGATTATTTTTGTTGGTACGAATATCTTGGTCCTTTTTTTTTTCAAAATTTTTTTTCTTCCTGGCTGATGTTTGGTAGTATATTTTTACAATCAAACTTTCTGCTGGGTTTTTCTCTCCGCAAGGATCTACCACACGCTTATATATTATATATATATATATATATATATATATATCCGGGAGTTCTTGTTTTTTTTTCATTTTCTTTCTCTTTTTACAAAACCAGTAGAATCACTCTTCTTCAAAACACCCACATAAAATCTCATATATAATAATATAATAATAATAATAATAATAATAATAATAATAATTTCTTTGTGAAATTATTCTTAATATCACCATCCATCAGTATTTATCCGCTATCTTGCTAATATCAACCCCCAATCCAGATCCATTTTGAAATCGACGAATTACTTTAGGCTTTTGTCTTTCAGACGTCATTCTCTCACCCGACGGAAATATCGTCAACGGGGCTGGCAGATTCTATTGGAGATGCGAGGCAAATACTTAGCGGGAATTTTAAAAGCCTCTCTCTTCTCTCTCCCTCCTCTCTCTCTCTCTCTCTCTCTCTCTCTCTCTCTCTCTCTCTCTCTCTCTGTCTCTTCTTCTTTCTACAAACAAGGGGAATCGATTCGATTAGATGACATTGTCACTAACAGGCAACCTGCATATAAAGTAAGGCGATCACAGCTTTTACTCTAAATGCCTCCACGTTTAGCATCTATGTCTTTGACTTATCAACACATGTGGTATGTGGGGGGTGGAATCTACTCATAGGGCCGGGTTAGCTCAGTCGGTAGAGCGTTCGGCTAGAAACCACAAGGTTCCAGTTCGATACCCGCCCTCTCCAACTCAGCGTTATGAGTAGCACAGGGATCTGTGCGGTAGAGTAAGGAGCTGATGGTAGGTGTGGCGCTCCAGCTCAGACGCCTAAACATCTCCTTGGTCTAGCGCTAGTGAAAAGGGGATAGACTCCCTCGCTGCATGGCTGATACCGACATTAAGCGCCCCGACGATATCTGTGCCAATCAGCTCATATCTATATGTTTGCCTGTGTATCTAACTATCTATCTATCTATATATATATATATATATATATATATATATATATGTGTGTGTGTGTGTGTGTGTGTTTGTGTGTGTGTGTGTGTGTGTGTGTGTGTGAAGAAGGAAGTGAATCCGACGGTATGTGTGATATAAGAAAAATGAAAAAACACAGGTTTAAATGGGTTAAGTGGTGAGTTTATCAGCCGATGCTGCAGTGTTTCGATCTATATAATTATATCATCTTCAGGGCATAAGATAAGAAATTTATCAGAATAACGAGAAAAGCGAGTGGTAGTCCTTGTCATTCAAATTTTTAAACAGACTGAATGACAAGGACTACCACTCGCTTTCTCGTCGGATTCACTTCTTTTCTTCACATATATATAATATATATATATATATATATTATTATTATACTCTCTCTCTCTCTCTCTCTCTCTCTCTCTCTCTCTCTCTCTCTCTCTCTCTCACACACACACACACACACACACACACACATAACGTAAGAGATTGTTCGACGTCATCCTTCAAAACCGTTTATCCCAGCGATTTCATAAATTTCGAACTATTCTAAGAGCGCTAATTTTCCATTCAAAACATTTTTAAACAAACTGATCAACAAAAAGCTATCACTGTCTCCTTATTATTCTGTGATAAATTTTACTTTTCCTTATATCAACAAAAGCCCTGAAGAAGATCTACTAAACAAATTGAAACACTGCAGCGTTGGCTGAATAAATATCACTCATTTTATTTGAACTTTTTCACTATATTGCATACCGTCGGATTCACTTCCATTTTTCTCTTCACACAACAGACTGAGATAGATAGATAGATAGATAGATAGATAGAACGAGAGAGAGAAGAGAGAGAGAGAGAGAGAGAGAGAAATGAACCGACAGTGATATATGGATTGATAGATTAACAGACCGAGAGAGAGAGAGTGAGAGAGAGAGAGAGAGAGATATAGGCTGAGATACATAGAAGGAGAGATAGAGAGAAAGAGAGCGAAGAGAGAGAGAGATAGACAGAGATAGATAGATTGAGAGATAACAGGCTGAGATAGATAGATAGATAGATAGATAGATGAAAAGACTTAGATAGATAGATAGAACGAGAGAGAGTAAGAGAGAGAAATGAACAGACTGTGATATATGGATTGATAGATTAACGGACCGAGAGAGAGAGAGAGAGAGAGAGAGAGAGAGAGAGAGAGAGAGAGGGGTGATAAATAGGCTGAAATAGATAGAGAGATAGAGAGAA
>CM042175.1:7500-22983 GCA_023376005.1 Doryteuthis pealeii
GACATTTGAAAAAAATAATAATAACAAACATCTCTACTGGAGTTCCTGCTTACTGAGCTGCACCTACCCGAAATATTCGAAGGTCGGACTGTGTAAAACGAATCTGAATGTTTTAAAAATAAATAAATAAATAAAAAGGACTGTAACCAACGAACCTGGGACTACCAAAAAAAAAAATATCCATACCAATTGGAGTTCATGTTCATCCGACATGATGAGGATGTGAGAAAATCAAAACATTATCCCCATCATGTATAGTCTAAACAAACAGAACAAATAGTAACGAAAAAATATACATTCACAAAATTTTACCTACACGCTATATCCTACAATTCGTTCTACATCCTTTAAACACATAAATAAACAAGAAATATATATTACTTAATAAACAGTGTATAAATATATACATATATAAGTTTTCTTATATCCCAACACAAAAAGAAATTTAAAAAAAACATTTTTTTTTTAAACCAAAAACATTGCTACTGGAGTTCCTGCTTACCGACCTGCTCCTAACTAAAATACTCCGAGACGGGACATTGTGTTTCAACTTGGGATAAACCGGACTACCGTAATCGTCAAAGTATGGGTTACCAAACAATATCCCTACCATTGACAGTTTAAATAAACAAAACAAAATAATTAACGAATATATATATACATAGAAAGAGAGAGAGAATATTTTATTTACACTCTACAGCCTACAATTCTTTCTACGTTCTTTAGATACATAAATAAAACAAGAATGATATATATCACTCAATAAACACAGTATACATACATATATATTTATTTATTTATTTATATCCCTAAACAAAAACAAATAAAAAAAACATTAAAAAAAACATCGTTACTGTAATTCCTGATTCCGAAACTACGCTTACCCGGAATAACCCAATCCAGGACATCGTGTATCAACTTGAGACGAAACGGACTATCGTAATCGTCAAACCATGGGTTACCAAAAAATACCCCTAGAATGGACACTCTAAATAAATAAAATAAAAAGTAACATAAAAATATACATATATATACACACAACTTTTATTTTCTTGCTGGACTCTACAATTCTTCCTACACCCTTTAAACAAATAAATAAAACAAGAAAAATATAAATGTATATATAAGTTTTCTTATATACCCAAACAAAAACAAATTTAAAAAAAAAAAAACATTAAAAAAAACAAAACAAAAAACAAAGGTCGTTACTGTTGTTCTGTTTCGGAACCTGCACTTTACCGAAACATTCCAGGACAGGATATCGGGTATCAACTAACGTCAATCCGGAGTACTGTAATCGTCAAACCATGTGTTACCAAAAAATAACCCTAGCAGCGACAGTTTAAATAAACAAAACAAAAAAAAAAATAACGACAAATATATAATTAAAGATACACAAAATTATATTTACAGTCTACAGCTCTTTGTACATTTTTTGAACACACAGGAAACAAGAAAAATAATATATATATTATATATATATATAATATACAAAAAATAAATTTTTAGAAAAATATTAAAAACCAGACAAAAAGTCGTTATTGGAGTTCCTGCTTTCCGACCAGCTCCTAACCGAATCTCTTCAAGATAGAACCTCTTGTGTCAACTTGAGACGAAAGGGACTACCTTAATCAACACACAATGGGTTACAAAACAATTTCCCTGGCATGGACAGTCTACAGCACATGCTTTTTTATTTATGCACAAAGTAAGTCTTATTCTTTTTTTCTTTTTTTTGTGTTTAGCCCAGAGGGCGTAAAACTTTATGTACCGGACATGTATGTCGAAAAGGGGTTTCCCTTTAAAAAAAATCTCATATTGTAAAAAGTATTCGTTACCTTACATTTAATTTCTCTGAATTTTTCAGATGAGGCTTGATACTTGGTATAATTTGGATTATTGAGACTATTGTCCTCATCTTCATTGTTATAGAGCCAAGAGCACATCGGCCGAGGCGTTGTACAGAGAACAATAAAGATGAGGACAATAGTCCGAATGATCCAAATCATACTTACATTTAATATCTAGGTGTAGATATGATATAAATAATTCATTTATTAAATCTAGATAAAAAGATAATTGGTTATTTCCTAGTTGAGTAACATGAGTGACCCAGAAAAAAACAGAACCCAAATTATTTATTTATTTTCCCATTAAACTAACCCTAAACCCCAACCCTAAAACCTAAAACCTAACCATAACCCTTGCTGGACTTAAACTTCAAAAAAATTAAAATTAAAATTAAGTTTTCTGAGTTCTGTTTTTTTCTGGATCACCCTGTAATATTATGTTACTCAACTAGGGGGTAGGGTTAGGGTTTAGGGTTAGTGTTGGGGTTTAGGGTTAGTTTAATGGGAAAATAAATAATTTGGGTTCTGTTTTTCTGGGTCACCCTGTAATATTATGTTTACTCAACTAGAGGGGTTAGGGTTAGGTTTAGGTTAGTTTGGGGTTTAGAGTTAGTTTAATGGGGAAAATAAATAATTTGGATCTGTTTTTTCTGGGTCACCCTGTAATTCATGTTACTCAACCAGGAAATAACCAGATAATTTATATATCTAGATAATGAAATAATTTATACATAGAAATAGCATTATAAAAATTTTCCGGTATTTATTACTTAAACCTTACCCTTAATATCTAGATGTAGATATGATATAAATAATTCATTTATATATCTAGATCAGTGATCACCAAACTTTTTTCATGGTGGGCTGGATAATTGAAAAAAATAACGAGCGCGGGCCACATTATTATTGTTTTAAATACTTGTTATCCAGAACAAAAGCTCTGAGAAAAAGATGTAAAACAAAATTTATCTTTCCGTGTTATATTCATGGGTGGATGGTGTAAGGTACACAAAAATAAGTTAAACCAGCATATTTATTTTCAAAACATTATCAAAACCATTACAAATCCAAGTACCGTCGGCGGGCCATAGTTTGGTGACCCCTGATAAGACAATTTATATATCTAGATAATGAAATAATTTATACATAGAAATAGCATTGAAATTATACTTAAAATGTACAACAGTTCTAAATTTCAAATGTAAACAAATCAATACACCAGTTTTTGGGGGTTTTTTGTTTTCTTTTTTGTTTGTTTTTTTGGGGGTGGACTTCCTCTACCCAGGTGACGCTGAAAAGGGAGGGTGGTCCCATAATGGTTTGTTTTGGTTTGTTTTATTTTACGGCATATCAACCTCAGTGGGTCATTTAATGCCGACCAAAATTTTGAAATAAATTCATTCTTAATGGATCGATTTTTTTATAAACACATTTTTCTATTTAATCCATAGATGGGACCCTAACAGGTACTACCACTCCGGGTAAGAGTGGACTTGGGAGCAATGGTGATGAAGGGATGCTCCACATTCCCCAAACTTCCAAAACTGGAACCTCGCCATCTGATAGAGTTTAATGTAATTCCCAGGACATAAAGACCCTCACCCACACCTTCTAGCACGCATATGATAAAAAGGGTTGGGGGTTGCCATAAGCGCAATAGGGTTGGGGAAATCATATAGGTGCTAGGGCTTAACATGACAATCCGACTGATCGGAGGGAGCTTCTCCAACCGTCCGTCTAGCTTAAGTAAGGGTCTTAGTGGAGTGGTGCATGTCCTGGACTGCTCATCCATCAAGAGTCCATCCTTAAGCATTACGAGTCGCCACCCATTGCCAACAGGTGAACCAGTTGGGGGGGGGAATCTTACCCATCTGCAGAGGTGCAGTCGGTGTATTCTAATGCCCCAGCTGACAGGGCTGGTCCCTTAATGAAAAAAATTGTGATATTGGGAAAAGTACCTGGTACCTATTACTTAAGCATAACATTTATTGTCTGGATGTAGATGTAATATAAATAATTCATTTATATATATAGATAATAGTCTGGTGCACCCCAGAGCTTTTTCAGGTGCCCTTCACAGTATTCCTAAAAATTCCACCTCATATTTATGTGAACTGGGATTTTCAACCCTTGCAACAATTAAGTGTAAAAAGAGAGGAACTCTACAATGCATTGATGAGGAAATGAGAGTTTGTACTTTTTTATCTCCATGTTTCTAACACCAGAGCTTTTTTCAGGTGCGCTCCGTAGTATTCCTGAAAAATCTATCCAGATATGAAAAGCAAATGTATACTAAGTTACTATATTATACCATTTCTTTACGAAAACTCTGCTTGTTTCGTTGCGACATTATTATGATAGTTATAAGTTACTTTTTTTGCAATCGAATAAAAACACAGGTTTTAAACAATTTTATTGAGAAAAATTATTTTATTGCAATTTTCCATCTCATATTTATGTGAACTGGGATTTTCAACTCTCGCAACAATTAAGTATAAAAAGAGAGGAACTCTTCAATGCATTGATGAGGAAATGAGAGTTTGTCTCTCAAACATAAGACCAAACATTGAAGAAATCGCAAGGTCTCATCAAGCTCATGTTTCTCATTAACACAGGAATGAGTAAACTTCATAGAGGTATGTTAAGTTTGTTTTTGTTAAATGTGTTATTTTTTATATATTTAACAGTTAACTTAATAGCATATTAGTCCTATTTTGTATACAGTGCGCTATCAAGTATCTGTAGTACTGTAAGTGTGCCCAGACTGTATAAAGTTTGAGAACCACTGAGTTAACTTAATAACATATTAGTCCTATTTTGTATACAGTGCGCTATCAAGTATCTGTAGTACTGTAAGTGCGCCCAGACTGTATAAAGTTTGAGAACCACTGAGTTAATTTAATAACATATTAGTCCTATTTTGTATACAGTGCGCTATCAAGTATCTGCAGTACTGTAAGTGCGCCCAGACTGTATAAAGTTTGAGAACCACTGAGTTAATTTAATAACATATTAGTCCTATTTTGTATACAGTGCACTATCAAGTATCTGTAGAACTGTAAGTGTGCCCAGACTGTATAAAGTTTGAGAACCAATGAGTTCAATTAATAACATATTAGTCCTATTTTGTATACAGTGCGCTATCAAGTATCTGTAGTACTGTAAGTGCGCCCAGACTGTATAAAGTTTGAGAACCACTGAGTTCACTTAATAACATATTAGTCCTATTTTGTATACAGTGCGCTATCAAGTATCTGTAGTACTGTAAGTGTGCCCAGATTGTATAAAGTTTGAGATCCACTGAGTTAACTTAATAACATATTAGTCTTATTTTGTATACAGTGCGCTATCAAGTATCTGTAGTACTGTAAGTGCGCCCAGACTGTATAAAGTTTGAGAACCACTGAGTTAACTTAATAACATATTAGTCCTATTTTTGTATACAGTGCGCTATCAAGTATCTGTAGAACTGTAAGTGCGCCCAGACTGTATAAAGTTTGAGAACCACTGAGTTAACTTAATAACATATTAGTCCTAATAATCCAAATTATCCTAATTAATTTCTCAAATTATTTTATGATTTGATAAAGATATACAAAGATGAGGACAATAGTCCAAATAATCCAAATTAATTTGTCAAGTTATTTTATAATTTGATAAAAATATACAGCTGATTCCACTGTGACATATGGAAATCTAATAGATTGCAATCTGAATAAAAATTGATTAGAATAATTTTATTTATTTTGTTTTTGTCAAAAAGAACTACAATTGTTAAATTACAAAAAAGACTAATAGTACTGGGTAATCGCTTGGTTACCTCATTTTTTTTCATTCTTTTTTCCCACCCCCTCTCTAACTCTCTACAAACCTTTTCTTTCTCTCTTTCATTCAATCTTTCTTTCTTTCTTTCTTTCTTTTTCTTAGAGATTATCTTATCTCTTCTCATCTCTGTTGTTTTCACTTTCATTCATCTACTGTCTTTTCTTTCTTCTTCTTCTTCTTCTTCTTCTTCTTCTTCTTCTTCTTCTTCTTATGTTATAACTGAATTTAACCCTAACCCTAACCCTAGCCCTAACACTAGAGCTTACCCTAACAGTAAATCATAAATGTTAGAAAAATCAATGTAATTTGAGATTTTTAATATATTTCTTCTTCTTCTTCTTCTTCTTCTTCTTCTTCTTCTTCTTCTTCTTCTTCTTCTTCTTCATTTTCTTCTTCTTCTTCTTCTTCTTCTTTGTATTTTGCTGTTTCTTTTCTTCCTTCTTTCTTTCTTTCTAATTCTTTTTTCCTTTCTTCTTTTGCTGATTTTTTTTTCTTTCTTTCTTCTTCTTCTTCTTCTTCTTCTTCTTCTTCTTTCTTTCTTTCTTTCTTTCTTCTTACCTTGTCTATTTTTCATTCTTCCTCCCCCCTCTTCTCTCTATGTCTTTCTCTTCTTTCTCTTCTTTTTTCTTTCTTTCTTTCTTTCTTTCTTTCTTACCAGATTCTTTTTACAATATCTAAGGACAATGACAAAACAGCATGTGTAGCTATTTTAAATAACAAAAATTGTAAGAAAAGTTCTCCCAAATAAAAGTTCCATTTTTTCAGCTGAGACCCGTGCAATAGATCTAGCACTTGACATCATCTCTGAAAATAACCATAAAAAATACATCATCTTCTCTGTCCTACTATCACTAAGAAATTAAAAAACTGGAAGACCCTCTCATCATTAAGCACCTGAATAGATTAGACCTGATATCTAACCCTAATGAGATTATGATATGCAGGATCCCAAGCCATATAGGTGTGAGGGGGAATGAAAGAGTTGACTCCGCAGCTAAATCGGCTCTAGATTTGATCCCCGACAAGTTCAAGATACCATATACTGACTTGAAACCTAAAATTAATAGATTCCTTCATACAAAATGGCAACGACACTGGAATAACAAAATCCACAATAAACTCTTCCTAATCAAACCTATTTTGGGAGGCTGGAGACCAACTTTAAGGAAGTCTAGAAAGGAACAAGTCATTGTGTCCCGATTACGCATTGGTCATACAAGACTAACGCACTCCTATATACTCAAACAAGAACAACAACCACAATGTGAAACATGTCAAACATCTTTGACAGTTAAACACTTATTCATGGAATGCAAGTTTTTTTCTCACATCAGAAACCGTTATTTTAAAGCAAACAATATGAAAGATCTGTTTGAAAATGTCAACATGGAGGATATTCTCTCTTTTTTGAGGGAAATAAAATTATACTATAAAATATAGACATGAAACTAATCAATACCATACAACATAATCCCCAATGATGCTAACACATTGTTAAAACGAATTACTAAAATGTATAAATATAAATACACGATATGTATCACTTCCTAACCGTTAGACATGACATAACCCCAGACGGGTTTAAATTATAAATTATAAATTATAAATTATTATTTAAATTATAAAATTATAAAATTTTGAATTATAAAACTAAGTTCTGTCCCCCTCAAATAAAATGTAGTGCGTATGTATTAATTATTGATTAAATAATTATTTTCAATATTGAATAAAAATTTACAACTTTCGCCACATGGGCGACATTACAGTTCCAAAATCGACCTACCCTATTCTACATATCAAATGATCACAAATTTTTGGAAATATCCTGGAAGTATCGGGCGAGCACTTGCTGCCAATGAAATATGTAAACATGACACAATCACATGTTTGTGTTTATGAAATTAATACATACTTATACTTATATGTATTTATGAGATGAGGCTTGATATGAATAATTATGATATTTCGGACTGTTGTCCTCATCTTTAGTGTGTATGACCCGAGGTTAATGTGGCCTGAAGGTTTTTTTTATACACAATAAAGATGATGACAACAGTCCGATATAATCATTCAAATTAATTTATATTTAAAAAGAAAGAAATATTTTACGGCGTAGTGTTGATAGAAATTAATTTAATTCTTTTTACCCTATTCGCAAAATAAATTTATTCATTCATATTATTATTATTATTATTATTATTATTATTATATTATTATTTTACTCCTTTTGAGTTTTCACATCAGCATTAGCTGATGGTCTTTCACTGGATTCTGAGTGACAGCAAGTCTCCTCAGGTCTCCAGGACTCTTCTGAGTATTCTGGCAGATTGCAGCAGTGCAGTGTTCTGAATGGTTTTCACTTTTATATTCCATAACTTTTTCAGTTCTCTGGCAAGGTCTAGATATTTGTCCATTTTTTTCATTTTCCTTTAGCTTCACCCTGTGATCTGCTGGAACTTCAAAATCCACCAGTTGACAAGTTCTTTCTTCTTCTTCTTCTTCTTCTTCTTCTTCTTATTATTATTATTATTATTATTATTATTATTATTATTATTGTTGTTGTTGTTGTTTTTCACACCTGCCGTAGCTGGTGGTTCACTGGAGGCTGGGTGACAGCAAGTCTCCTCAGGTCTCCAGTACTCTTCTGAATATTCCAGCCGATCTCAATAATGCTGTAGTCTGGATGGTCTCGATCCTTCCTCTGATTTCCAATTCATCCAGACTCTTTTCCAACCCCAGGGGATTGTTCCAAGGGTCCCAATTACAATTGGTACGACCTTCGCCCTCATGTTCCACAGATTTCTCAGTTCTCTGGCAAGGTCCAAGTATTTGTCGATCTTTTTGCTCTCTTTTATTTTCACTATGGGATCGCCCGGGACAGCAAAATCAACGACTCATTGTGACCCCAGGTTTAAACGGAGGGGGGGGGGATTCAGGGCAGACTGAGTGACAACAGGTCTCTTCTGGTATCAAGGACTATTCTAAGTATCCGAGCTGATTTCGATAATGCCGTGGTCTAGATAGTCTCGATTTTCACACTTCTCTCCCCCTCCAGTCATTTTTTTCACTCTATAGTTAGCTGTTGGTATTTAATTGGGGTCTGAGTGACAGCAAGTCTCCTCAGATTTTATTATTATTATTATTATTGTTGTTGTTGTTGTTGTTGTTGTTGTACTCCTTACGGATTTTTTTACCTGTGTTTTTCTAACTGGATTTCCAGTGACACCAAGTCGTCTCAGAGACACTTCTTACAATTATAGCTGAGTTTAAGCGAAAAGGACTGGGATATATATATATATATATATAATCAATATTAATGATATTATGGATGATTTGGACTCATAACTTAAAGTTTCATGGTTATGCAATCATCAGATGAGTCAAATGGTTGAGATCTTAAAAACCATGAAACTTTAAGTTATGAGTCCAAATCATCTATAAGACTGGTTTTTAAGATCTCAACCATTTGACTCATCTGAGGATTGCATAACCATGAAACTTTAAGTTATGAATCCAAATCATCCATAATATCATTACTATTGATTATAAATCTGCTCTGCTTTATTAGCATTGAGCACCTTTTCATGCCAATACTTTTCTCATTTATTCTCTATTCATTCTATATATATATATATATATGTGCGTGCGTGTGTGTGTGTATTATTATAATGGTATACACAGGACTAACGTACTCAAGTTTCACCATAAGGGTCTTCAGGGTTAGATCCACTGAATTAATCAAGATATGGATTAATTACAGCCGATTGCAGGCGTGTATTTTGTATTTTTTAATGTCTTTTCATTGTGAAACTTGTATCAACTAACCATTGTGACCAATTTCACCGGTAAGTCACCCTTGTCATATAAAATCATTATATATATATAATTACATACCATATAATTAATATTATATATATATATATATATATATAAGTACAAAGAGAAAAAGTAGATAGATAGATATGAATAGGCTAAGATAGATAGATAGATAGATAGATAGATAGATAGAAAAGATGTCCCCTCGTGTGTCCTAGACGCTTCTATTATATATGAGTTTAACAGAAACAGAATGAGATAGATAGATAGATTGATTGATATATAGAAACTGATTAATTGACAGATAGACAGAGAGAAACGAAACAAACTGGGGGGTAGGAAGAAAGACAGACAGAGACAAGTATATATATATATATATATATACATATATATATAAATATAATATATATGTGTGTGTGTGTGTGTGTGGTGTGTGTGTGTTCATCTAAGCAGATTAATTGTTAGATAGATAGATTGATAGATATAAATAGACTAATGTATTATATATATATATATATTATATATATATATATATATGTGTGTGTGTGTGTGTGTGTGTGTGTTGTTAAGGGATCGCAGTATGCTTCTCGTTGATTATATGTTGTTTATATATGTAAATATATCCGTCTTTTTGGTATATATGTTTTGTTTGGGCTTAGTTGAAGCATTATGGATATTTAGAAACTCGGTTTTAAGTGTTAAGTATATAATATTATATATATATATATGTGTGTGTGTGTGTGTGTGTGTGTGTATGTGTGTGTGTGATTATATATATGTATATATATCCGTATATTTGTGGTGTATATATTTTGTTTGGGATTTTGTGTGAAGCATTAAGAATATTAGAAACTCGGTTCTTTAGTGTTAAGTTTCATTTTATTTGTTAAATTTTCGAGAGTGTTATCCTCTCTTCATCGGAACATGAATAACACTCTCGAAAATTTAACAAATAAAATGAAACTTAGCACTAAAAAACCGAGTTTCTAATATTCTTAATGCTTCACACTAAATCCCAAACAAAATATATATACCACAAATATACGGATATATATACATATATATGATGGCACAGCAAACTCGCGTTCAAGTATTGCCATTGCTTGATATAGTAACAATAAAAAAAATAAAAAAAAAGCCTGGATACCAATCCAAGTATTTCTACGTCCCCGCGTATGTTATTTGCTAGATGGCCGTTGAGCGAAAGGCTTCATCCGCCCTTTGACAGGTTTTGTTTTTCGTCCTGCTGGATGTCTAGCCACCCTCCTCACCAGATAGGCTTGGTGGGGTAACCGGTTTAGTCGCCGATAACCCGACTATGAGGACAGGTAATACTGGGTTACATAGTACCAGTAGCCCATATGCGACCTGACAATACATTATACATAATATAACACACACACACACACACACCCGCACATAAAAATATATATATATATATTATATATATATATATATATATATTATATATATATATATATAAGAGATTTATCCAAAACTTGGTAGTAAGCGATGATTCTATATGTGATTTCTAAGATCCACTGTACTAATATTAATGATCCAGTATGTATAGATACAGCGAATCTTTAAATCACTGAAGAGGGCTCAATGTATAATAACCTTTTAGATTATATACAGAGCAATATTTATCAATAAAGGAAGGAAGAACTCAACACCGTAATTCCATAATAAATTTATTTCGACCAAAATTGGGGCCCATATAAATCCAAGTTGATTTAAACCGGCTCCCCAAATTTTCGTCTCATCAGATGGGTCTCAATTCACTTAATTGAGACCATCCAGTCTACAGAATTGTTAACATGTAAAATGCAAACAGCTTCTTCCAGGATTTGATCTCGCTTCGTCGTGTCCATTTCCCACGACGCTAACCATTAGATCACACTCCTCCACAAGAATAAGCTTACAGTTAAGGCACATTGAAAGCTTCATCGGAGTGTATCTCGTAACCAATTTGCACAGAAAAACAACCGCTCTGTCGGCTGAGGCGTTAGAATGTACCGACTGCACCTCTGCAGAAAGGTTAAATTCCCCTAATGGGGCTACCTGTTGGCCATGAGTGGCAACCCGTGATGAGACGAAAAGATGAGACGAAATAAATTTATTATGGAATTACGGTGTTGAGTTCTTCCTTCATTTATTGATATATATATATATATATATATCTGTGTGTGTGTTGTGTGTGTGTGTGTGTTTATATATAAGACTTGGCATTAAATAACTTACGAGGGTTGATAATTTTCTATTGTGCATCGTGACAACCGAAGTTCAATAATCTTAGCATCACCGAAAGAATTTGGTAAAAGGTTGGCGAAGTCGATCGAATGGGACGCCAAAATTGTTTTTGGGCAATCGGCCATTTGGCGGGGGACGGTTAGAAATAAAAACAGAATAAAAACTGCCAAAGAAATATCTTCGATATATCAGGATATATCTTGTTCTTTAATCTTCCGACCGTTATCATCTTGCAATAAATACTCTGTTTAAAAATGAGATCATACAACTCATCGAAATCGTCCAAGATGAAATGCAAAAATGTCAAATCCGATTATCTGGTGTCGCTTACCCACCGAGTGATGTCCCCAAATCTTAGTAATGAATTATATATATATATATATATATATATATATATATATATATAATATATAAAATGTTGTTCTGGTTCCAACGGAGAAAATTTAATATTTATAAAAAAGAAGAAGGTCCGCAAAATGTATTGTTCTCAGAAAAATGTTTTATTCTTTTTATCTTACATACGCGACACGTGTTTCTGATCTGTTGTCTTTTTCAGGCATTGAGTTATTAATTTGGCAGAATATGTCCGATATTTGATAGGTTGTGTGTGTTTCTGCAATTTTTTCTGTTATGCTTAAATATATATATATATTATAACGGTCGTCTTTGAGGAACTCGAGGATTGATATATATATTATATATATATATATTATATATATATATAACGCGCCTTGAGAATAAGCTAAAATGGGAGTTGCACAAGAATGCTGCGTGCTGTCCTGAACAAGTCGTGGAAGCAGCACCCCACAGGAAGCAACTATATGGTCACCTGCCCCCCATCTCACAAACCATCCGGGTGAAACGGACTAGGCATGCAGGACACTGCTGGAGAAGCGGGGACGAGTTCATAAGTGATGTTCTCCTGTGGAAGCCAACACATGGACACGCAAACGTAGGACGCCCACGAAGGACCTGCATTGACCAACTATGCGAGGATGTTGGATGCTGCGCAGAGGACCTCCCAGGGGCAATGAGTGATACGGAAGGTTTGCGAGAGATTGTCATGGATATCCGTGCTACTTGCGTGACATATAAAAACAATTTTTTTTTGTGATGAAACAAAGAAAATACAGTGCTCAATCACAAATTGTGAGAGCTAATATTCATTTAATTTATTGAGTTTTAAAAAATAAATGCTTATTATAGACAGCTACCCAGGTTGTCTTGCTAAGTCGCAATCATCAGGCTGATGCGACGTTATTTGCGGTCCAGAATATAACATTAAGAAAAGATCTTCAAATAAACACCATAAGATCTGATTTGACAGCCTGATGATTGTGACCTAGCAAGACAACCTGGGTAGCGGTTTATAATAAGCATTTATTTTTAAAAACTCAAAAATTAAATAAAATTATATATATATAATATATATATATATAATATAATATATATATATATGATATCCTCGTGTTCCTCAAAGCACGACCGTTATCATCTTGCAACACTCTCTTGGTTAAAAAATAAGACCGTCCAAAGTCTCTAAGATGAAATTTGCCATGTAAGCCAAATATGTTTCTCAGTGTGTGTGTGTGTGTGTGTGTGTGTGTGTGTGTGTGAGTCTGTCTATCGGTATGTATGTCGGTATGTATGTGTGTTGTCATCTGCCAAGAAATATCTTATATATATAAATACTCTTGTCCTTAATATTCCGACCGTTATCATCTTGCACACCCTCTGGTTAAAAAATGAGACCGTCCAAATCGGCCAAGATCAAATGCAAAAATGTAAATCCTGATTATCTAGTATCGATAGAAATACACATTATACAGGGTAGCCTATAAAAGACTGACACCTCATATTATAATAGAGATTGTGTGTGTGTGTGTTTGTGTGTGTGTGTGTGTGTGTGTGTGTGTGTAACCGAAACTTCATCACCACCAAAGTCACAAGTCCCTTAATTATTTACGGTATATCTGCCGAAGGAGTGAGGGGGAATGAAAGAGCAGACTCCGCAGCTAAATCGGCTTTAGATTTGATCCCCGACAAGTTCAAGATACCATATACTGATTTGAAACCTAAAATTAATAGATTCCTTCATACAAAATGGCAACAACACTGGAATAACAACATCCACAATAAACTCTTCCTAATCAAACCCACTTTGGAAGGCTGGAGACCAACTTTAAGGAAGTCTAGAAAGGAACAAGTCATTGTGTTCCGATTACGCAAGACTAACGCGCTCCAATATACTAAAACAAGAACAACAACCACAATGTGGAACATGTCAAACACCTTTGACTGTTAAACACTTATTCATGGAATGAGGGTTTTTGCTCACATCAGAAACCGTTATTTTAAAGCAAACAATATGAAAGATCTGTTTGAAAATGTCAACATGGAGGATTTTCTCTCTTTTTTGAGGGAAATAAAATTATACCATAGAATATAGACATGAAACTAATCAATACCATACAACATAATCACCAATAATGCTAACATATTTTTTAAATGTTATACATACCAACCAACCCCTCCGCCACGAGCAGGATGTGACAAAAGGTCAATTTATTAAGCGGAGTTCAACAGGTTTGAATTCAGAGTGTTCCTTCTCCTAGACTGGTTGCCTAACCAAGGTTAAAGAGCCCAGTCTACCCTACTATTTGCCCATAGCTGGAGGGAGAGTAGGATTCATGCCTTTCCCAAGGGTATTATAAGTGAAAATGCAATTTCCACATCCAGGATTTGAACTCGGGACGATGAGTCCATATTCCATGACTTTAACCATTAAACCATGCTATATATATGTATGTCTTGTGCAATCTGTAACAAAGTCTGTAAGTCAGCTTCTGGTCTTAAGAGACATTTGGTGATATATAAGCATCAAATTTTATCATCTGATCCATTTGATACAATGGACGTCCTTCCTATGTCATATTTGCATCAAACTTTGTGGATCTGCAGCGGATTTGATGAGTAATTTGAGGGCTCACGAGAGGAAAGGTTCTGGTGATGGGTTATAGGATTGTGAGGGACGGCAATGATCTGTAAAGATTATGCTATTGCTATATGTATGTATGTGAGTGAGTGTATATATATATATATATATATATATATATATATATATATATATATATAATGGTGGACTCTCCTATCGTGGACGATAGATGAGGGTCAGCAGTGGGTGATTCCTCCCATGTTGTGCATGCTGTCAAGAAGGCATTTTTATGTTTCCTCGAGTGTGAAAGCAGCCCAGCCCTGCTGCGAGCCATGAAGCCACACTGACAAACGAATGATCCAAGGCAGGAGTTAAATGTTTTTGTTTTAAAGTTAGGCGGAGCCGATCTCTATGCTTCAGTCTATTTTGTTCAAAGCTCTTTAGTTTAGCTAAACAGGTCATGATATATATATATATATATATATATATATATATAATATATATATATATATTTATGGTGTGCGTGTGGGGGGGGGTGGTGATTTTATTAGCAATACGTCATGATCAGGTTTGCCATCATGGGAAAAACGTAAATATATTTTTTTCTTACTTTTTTAAAATCACGCAAAAAATTGGATATAAAGAATTGTTACACAGAAAAACACTTAATTTAATGATCAAATAATCCGATTGGGAAAAATTACTCACTGTTATAAAATGGAAAATAAAGTAAAGTAGTCCGTTTTTTTACACAGGGTCATTTCTTTATTGATATTTTTGCAGAATTCATCTCTCTCTTTTTTT
>CM042175.1:23083-30583 GCA_023376005.1 Doryteuthis pealeii
GGGAGAGATATAACAAATGAATCTGTTTTCCGACCTCTTCAAATCCTGACTTGAGGCAGTAAAAGAAAACCTCTTTGTTTCTCTAGACAGTGCACTAACTAAACACAAGTGCGTGTTGAATGTTTATATTAAATAAATTCCAATATTATTTCAGCGTAGATTTAAATCAAAACAAAAAAGTATCCTAGGGTTATTATTGTATAGACCGGCAGTTGCCTATGCAGCAGGTCTCCCCTCTTCCCGACCGACGGCGCTTAAGAGAAGGGCTACGTGCAAGAGTTGCCAGAACTATCTATAAAGCACTCCTATATAACTCAACACAATGAACAACAACAGAATGTGAAACATGCAAAGACCTTTGACAGTAAACACTTATTCATGGAATGCTGGTTTTTTGCTCACATCAGAAACCGTTATTTTAAAGCAAACAATATGAAAGATCTGTTTGAAAATGTCAACATGGAGGATATTCTCTCTTTTTTGATGGGAAATAAAATTATGCCATAGAATATAAGACATGAAACAATCAATACCATACAACATAATCCCCAATAATGCTAACACATTGTAAAACCAATTACTAAAAGTATAAGTAAAATACATGATATGTATAACTTCCTAAATGCAGCCCCGCCCGGTTTCGACCGGGGGTCCGGCGAGCTTCGGCCGCTGGACCGGTGATGGTTATTAATAGCCGATCCCAAGGGCCATCCCTCCAGGCAATACCTGCCCCTTGGGGACAGGGCTGGGTTATATTGCCCAGCGCTGAGCGCCCCCTTGAGGAGAATGCCGATGGGATCTACGCAATTTTTGTTCTCTCCCACCCATTAGCTTCGGCTTGTGGGTGGTCCACGTTAAAACGAGAGCTTGGCCCAGTCCATACAGGTGGGGTGAGACAAATAAAGTATAAATTCCTAACGTTAGACATGACATAACCCAGACCGGTATAATGCCGTTAAAATCAATAAACCAAACCAACCGAACTATCTATTTATCTATCTATCTATCTATCCAGTGTGTTCATATCTATCAATCGATCCATCTCTTTCTGGTTTATATATATATATAATATACATATTATATATATAGAGAGGAGAAATATAATCCACAGACACGTGTTTCAAGTTTCACCTTTCATCAGTGTGGCTATACCGTAACAGCTACCTCTGCCGGTTCGAGACCCGAATGAACTTTCGTTCGCCAAACCTTTAAAACCGACGGCGCAGAGGCACTGTCAAATATAGGAGAATAATTAATGCGCTAACATTTCTAAGCGGAAATGAAATTCACTAGAGGTCCTCCAAACGTTTGTAACATAAACAAACGCGAGGGTTAGCTAGACCCATAACGGTGAATCTGCATTAAGTCCTATTCAGAGAACTCACCATTACTGGAGTATATATGTAATAAATAAGTAATCCACAGACACGTGTTTCAAGGTTTCACCTTTCATCAGTGTGGCTATACCGTAACAGCTACCTCTGGCCGGGTTCGAGACACAAATGAATTTTCGTTCGCCAAACCTTTAACCCGTTATATAGTTAGGCTTCGCATTGGACGCTAGAGACAGCTGACTTAACTTGGTGAAATAACCGAGATAGTTTATTAGGATACGTTGTTGTTCGAGGAAGAGACCAATCCACGTCAACATCGAAGAAGGCGATCTTGCTTCTACTGTTGTCGTGTGAACGTCTATTGGGAAGTAAAGTGAAAAATAGCGAATTAGTTTCACGTTCATTCATCATTTGTCGTCTGTCAGAAAATGAAAAATGATACGAATGAAAAAGCGAGATATGTAATTAATGTTAAAGCTTTCCTTTCGTGCCAAATGTACAGAGCCTTACTTGTTCGTGCCGAGTAATCTTTCTTGTTTTATCTCGACAGATCTGACATTATTTAAAATTTAAATGGTTGTTTACAGTGAAGATTGGCTCGGACGTTAAACATGAAAAAAGGAAAAAGGAAAAAAGGGAAAAAATAAAAACGTTTTTATTTGCGATAAATGAATCACAAAATTTAATCACTTAAAGAGATGGACGTGATTTTTACATTCCTCTAGGAAAGCAGTCTCTCTCTGTCTGTCTGTCTGTCTGTCTGTTCTCTCTGCCTCTCTCTCTCTCTCTCTAACACACATACACACACTCACACACACTCTCTCTGTCTCTGTCTGTCTGTCTGTCTCTCTCTAACACACATACGCACACTCTCTCTCCCCCTCCCTCTCTCTCTCTCTCTTTCTCTCTCTCTCGCTAAACACACACTCTCTCTCTCTTTCTCTTTCTCTCTCTCTCTAACACACACATACACACACTCACACACACATTCTCTCTCATACACTCTCTCTCTCTCTTCTCTCTCTCTCTCTCTCTCTCTCTCTCTCTCTCTACTCTCTCTTCTCTATATAATATATATATATCTAACACAAACACACACTCTCTCTCTCTCTCTCTCTCTCTCTCTCTCTCTCTCTCTCTCTCCTCTCTCTATCTCTCTCTCTCTCTCTCTTACACACACTCTCCACACTCCCTCTCTCTCACACCCTCTGTCTCTCTCTCTCTCTCTCTCTCTCTCTCTCTCTCTCTCTCTCTCTCTCTCTCTCTATATATATATATATATATATATATATATATATATATATATATATATGTTTTTATTCTTCTTTCTCACCATGATGGAAGGTAGTTAACAAACAAAATTTAAATTGGGGAAATCATATAGGTGCTAGGGCTTGACATGACCAGCTGATTGATCGAAGCCTCTCCGACCCGTCTAGCCCAAGATAGGGCCAAAGTGGAGTATTGCATGTCATGAACTGCTCATCCACCTGGGCTCTATCCTTAAGCATCACGGGTCGCCACCCACGGCCAACAGGTGGCCCCATTGGGGGAGTCTTACCCCTCTGCAGAGGTGCAGTCGGTGCATTCTAACGCCCCAGCCGACAGGGCGGGGTTAATATACCGTTAAAATCAATCAACCATGTAAGTCTGAAAGGTTAAGGTACTTGTTTACACTTCAGATTTCGTTGCTTAATGAAACATAAAGAATTCGACACTTAATTCTATACTCGACTTGAAACAAACGAGTTCAACTCCCCATAAGAAGTCCACTGACCTATAAACGATTCAACGAACTTTAAAAATCTTGAAATGCTAATTTTTAATCCCCCGACACTCAACCTTAGTCTAGCACAGACGTCACGAAACTACGGGGAATCTATCTATGAAGACATTCAATAAATAAGCAGAATTTATTAATTATAACTGATATTACCACTACGGGTCAGATTGGACCCGGGAGCAACAGCAAATGTCAATATGGAGAACATTTTGTCTCTTTTGAGGGAAATAAAATTATACCATAGAATATAAACATGAACTTAATCAATACCATTCAACATGATCCCCAATAATGCTAAGCCATCTAGGAGTGAGGGGGAATTGAAGAACTGACTCTGCAGCTAAATCGGCTCTAGATTTTTGATCCCCGACAATTCAAGATACCATATACTGATTTAAACATAAAATTATAGATTCCTTCATACAAAATGGCAACAACACTGGAATAACAATATCCACAATAAACTCTTCCTAATCAAACCCACTTTGGGAAGCTGGAGACCAACTTTAAGGAAGTCCAGAAAGGAACAAGTCATTGTGTCCTGATTACGCATTGGTCACACAAGACAAACGCACTCCTATATACTCAAACAAGAACAACAACCACAATGTGAAACATGTCAAACACCTTTGACAGTTAAACACTTATTCATCTAATGCAGGTTTTTTGCTCACATCAGAAACCGTTATTTCAAAGCAAACAATATGAAAGATCTGTTTGAAAATGTCAACATGGAGGATATTCTCTCTTTTTTGAGGGAAATAAAATTATACCATAGAATATAGACATGAAACAAATCAATACCATACAACATAATCCCCAATATTTCAAACAGCCTTTTTCTCTAAATTTTTGAGATGAGGCTTGATAATTCGTATTATTTGTATTATTCGGACTATTGTCCTCATCTTCATTGTTATCTGTACAACATTTCGGCCAATGTACCCTCCAGCTTTCTTCAGGTATTTTTTTTCGAACTCGGGAACCTTCTTGTCGTAATCGGGAGCAATCACGGAACTTTGAACGTAACCCTTTATTCAGTCCACAGGAGTATCCTGTTCTTATTCCGGTAACCATAGCTGGGATACAGGTGTTAAGCTGTGTTAATTATTATTCTATGTTACTGCTGCCCCTGACCTGAATTGAACCTGCAGTCTAGAGATAACTGCCACTTAGAACTGTCTTAACCTAACTCCTTTATCCACTGGGCTATGTGTCCGGTCGAAACATTGTACAGATAACAATGAACATGAAGACAATAGTCCGAATAATACAAATAATATTAATGAAACGGCCTTGTCTAGGATTTGAACTCGGGTCGACGAGTCCATTTTCTACGACTCATAACCATTATGCCACGCGCCTCTGCAGGGGGTATCATCATCATCATCATCATCATCAGGTCGCACAGGCAGCATGGATATCCATGACAATCTCTTTCCAACCTTTCCTATCATTCATTTCCCAGGGAAGTATTCTGTGCAGCATCCAGCATCCTCGCATAGTTGGTCAATGTAGGTCCTTGCTGTGTGGCCCACATTAGCATATCCATGTGTTGGCTTCCATAGGAGAACGTCACTTACGAGCTCGTCCTTGCTTCTCCAACAGTGTCCTGCGTGTCTAGTCCGTCTCACTCGGATAGTCTGTGAGATGGGAGGCAAGAGAGGAAGAAAGAAAAGAAAGAAAGAAAGAAAGAAGAAAACCATTCCCATCTTTCATTATGCCAGAGAGATCCTCTGCGCAGTATCCAGTATCCTCGCATAGTTGGTCCTTGTAGGTCCTTGGTGGCCGGCCCACACTAGCATGCCCATGTGTTGGCTTCCACAGGAGAACGTCGCTTATGAGCTCGTCCTTGCTTCTCCAGCAGTGTCCAGAATGCCTTGTGCGTCTCACTCGGATGGTTTGCGAGATGGGGGAAGTGGCTATACAGCTGTTTCTTGTGGGGTGCTGTTTCCACGACTTGTTCAAGACTGCGCGTAGCATTCTTGTGCAGCTCCCATTTAGCTTATTCTCAAGCTTCGTTAGGGTCTAAGTGGTGCAGCCATACAGCAATACTGATATAACCACAGCCTGGAAGAATTGTCGCTTTAACTTGTCAGTGAGATCGGATTTCCAAATAACTGATAATTTGTTTTTGGCCGACCATGCCTTTCCTATTCGTGTATTAACATCTTAGCTTTCTGTGGATGAGATATTAAAAGGCTTTACACTAAGAAAGGCAGGAAGCAGGCGATATCCTGCACAAACAGTCACAGATGCAGACTACGCTGATGATTAAGACAATATTTTCACGGACCGGCCTTCATATGCTCCGGCCTAATATGCTCGATAATCGTTAATGACGTAATCTAATAATAAATCATCCGCATTGGTCTTATGTCAAATGCAAACATCAACAGACAATAAACAACCTTTTGTTCATAATTAATAATCAACAACATCGAAACGAAAATATTTATTTTAGAACGAAAATCCTTTCTAATAAGAAATAATTATAATAAAAAACTCGATTAAAGTGACAATATTATCATTTCTATATAAAAGAGTAAACAAGTGAATCAAATCTTATTATAATGGAGATTGCGTGTTTGTCTGTAACCGAAACTAAATCACTATTCAAGTCATAATTCCCTTAGTTATTGACGTCACATTTACCATGAGTTTATTTTTATTTAAACCTCAATTATTTATAAAATTGTTATACCTTATTAATACTGTTGACCATATCTACCTACTAATAGCATGTAATTGTATTTATATATACAACAAAATAGCGGTTTACAATGTGAACGAGAAGGCTAATTCGCATATTGATATTAAAATTTGATTTTAATAAATATAAGCTTAGTATTATTGATTTCTAATTGTTTGGTTTTCTCTTAACGAATCTGAGCAAAGATATCGGGGATAAATCTTAAAAGAAATCCATAAACAAGATGAAAGAACTGTAATTTTATTAAATAATTCATAATCTAACTAAATAGATAAATTAGGAAAAATGAAAGACGGGAGTGAGAGAAAATGATAGAAGAGTTAAATCTAAAGCTGTTCTATTTTTCGATTATACCCCCTCAGTTTATCATTTTCTAAATAGTTAATAATTTGATACAGTATTTTATAACATCAAAACCTAAATACTTGCACCCGGAGGGTGCATATATTTGCTAGTAATAATAATGACAATTAGTGAGCCCTGAGTTTGTTTCTCTGCAATGAGACGGCTGGTGGCCTATCACGTGACCAGACCTGTCTAGAGGCCCAGAAGTCACTTTTCAAAATAAAACATCAACATTTAGACTGATAATCAATAAAAAAATTTTTTTTAAATTCAAACGTTCTGTGGGGCCCGGTAGTTAATGGCCCGCGGCCCGGTAATGAGTCGCGACCCGGTGGTTGGGGACCGCTGTTTTATTCCATATAATCATGAATTATTTCTAATAAGAATAGTTACCTGAACCACTAATTGTTTACTAAGGATTGTTATTAGTTACTTAAACAATATAACTTTACTATTACTATACTAAATACTATACTAAATATAAATAATCACTTGAATATATATAATTATAAGTAAAATCATTTTCATAATAATCATTTCTGTGGATGAGATATTATTCTAAGACCTGCTGACTGAGTGGACAAATCGTTTTGACGTCACGGTTATTAACCTGTAATTTATCGTGCCTCACCAACCCTGCAACTGATTAAAATCTTATAGATCTGGAAAATTATTTTCCTGGAATCAGACAGAACAATTGATTTTATGCAATCAGCTCATTTAAAATGCTGGTTTTTATCGAATATTTTTTCTCTTATTTGTATTTTTAAAATTCCATCATAACAACTAATTACGGGGTCTATACACGCCCCTGTCGACGACAGACGTTTGTCGTTTAGTCTTACTAGCAAATATATCTCAGTGGGGTAGGTCGATTTTTCACTTTTTAAAATTATGAATTTGTTAATCTATGTGAAAGTTGTGTGTTAGTATTCTGAATATTGATACCAAAAATTAGAGCTTTTACTTGTACCATTGATTGGGGAAATAGCATCAAACATCGTCTAGTAAAATCCTTTAATGAATTTGATGATTTTACTTACTTAGGGTACAAACTCGCTGACATTGAATTTTTAACTCCCACCCCTCAGGCAATATGTTTCAAAAATCTATTTTTACATCGCCCGGGGGGTGTATTTTTATTTTGCTAGTCAATTTAATGAAAATTAATGCAAAAAAGACCCATTTACTTAAAAGGAAAACTCTTTTTTTCCTCATGTCAGCAAATTTTCAGCGAAACATTAAAGATCTAGATCAAACTGACATATGTCACTTAGAGGTGGTCGATGGGATGCACTGCTTTTTTCGTAATTGGGGTTATATAT
>CM042175.1:35583-50736 GCA_023376005.1 Doryteuthis pealeii
TCCCGCAACGAGAAAATTCTCTGGAAATTGCCGATGGTGTTTCGAATGTGATATATGTCTCGAGGCCGCTTGCATCCAAGAGGTGCAAATGTGTTGGGCCGTTTACACGCTGGAAATGTAACTGTGTTGGGTCCTTTTAAGACCGTTACGTGCATTGTGGATGGTTTCTTAGTTGGTTGGCTGGTTGGTTGGTTTTATATATATATATATATATATATATATATATATATATATATGCTTAATTGAAGTCGTACCTAATTTTGAAAATTAATTAGTTAATAATTAAGGAATTTTAGGCGGGCATATATGTTCAAATGTAAGGCTAAACGAATCGAGAAAATGTCAATCCCTGAATGTACATTTCGACCTATTAGGTTTCATCAGCAAGGTTATAGACATGGGAGACTGCTCCGTGTGTGACTCGAAACCTCGACTGTCAAGCTGATATATACTGGAAAGAAAAAAGGGTTAAAGGCCGGGTATTAAGCGATTATGGTCCATTTCTATCCATGGGTATCTGAGACCCTCCTAGTTTACTCAGATCACTTTCTTTATAGAGACTGGTAAACAATTAAATTCAGCTTATATTTATACATTTTCATTTATAGATTCTCTCCTGCAACCAGTGAGGATATCGGGCTTCAATTCCTCTTATCTCTTTCGGGGTGGCAGTGCTTTGATGTTGTGCCGGCTCCCTTTTGGTAGTCTTTTCCTTTTCTGGTGGCGCCTGGATTGGTCAATTTAGTTCTCGTGTTTCTAATCAAAAGTCCTCATCTATTTTTCCTAATGGAGTGGGTTATTATGAGATCATTCAATTAAATTGACCTTGTTGGATGGATTCACCACCATTGCTAAATCAAAAAATGATCAACTATAATGAACAAATGGTAAAAACAAACATTAGAATTAGAATTTAATTTGGAAAATCGACCCGTGAAAACACAATATATATTTATATATATATATGCCTCTGATGATGAGATTTTCTCGAAAATATTTAGGTAAATAAACATCATTTAACACCTATTACATTGCATTGTAAATTGCCTTCAAATTTATATTTTACACATACATACAATGCTTCTAAAAATCTATTAAAAAAAAACACTTATTTCACCACGCCTGAGCGAGGCTTATTTTATAGTTAAAAAAAAAAAAAAAAAAAAAAAAAACTAAAAGAATTTCGAATAATCCGCACGAGCGTATATACAACGGACCGACATGCCATCACGGAAAATCCTGAACATTTCAAATATCTGGCGTTCCTTAATAACAACAGAAGATTACGCCGGCTCGGTGCATTAAAAAAAACACGGATGCTTCTGCCTCTGATGATGAGATTTTCTCGAAAATATTTAGGTAAATAAACATCATTTAACACCTATTAGATTGCATTGTAAATTGTCTTCAAATTTTACACACACACACACACACACATATATATATATATATATATACTGATATCGGTTGTATATTGGTTGGTTAGATTTTATGGCATGTCAACCCTTGTGGAGTTATTTTATGCCGAAAATGTTTGTATATCATTCATTCTTGATGGGTAAAAAATTCGTTAGTTTTGTTTAAACAAATTTTAAAGTAATTTTCTATTTAAAATATATAAAAGGCGGACATGTTCATAGACTTAGCTTAGATTTAAATAATTTCTTTCATTTATAAAGGACCAGTTTACAATAATTCTAATACGAAAGGACTTGGTACCCCCCCCCAAAGTATATATATATATATATATATATATATATATATATATATTTCAATGATGCCACAAATTAGCTCATATTACCAACAAAAGACTAAGACAGATTTTTGAAGCCTGTGCAATTTCGCTTTTGCCCTCCCTTAATAATCGACATGGGTTTTTTAACATATCACCGATTCTAGCTAAAATAGTTTTAAATAACTACAAGATACCTGGCTTTATTTAATTTTTTTTTTTAATTATAAAGATTCTTTATCTCCTGTCATCTATAAAACATCCATCAATTTCTTCACCCCTTAATACATCCTGATGAAGGTTTAAAGAAACCGAAACGTTTCAGCGTCGATGAATAAATTCATCTTATTTTTGGAACACTTGCTTTTTCAAATTTCTTAATATATATATATATATATATATATATATATATATATATATATATATATATATATATATATATATATGGGCAGCATTTTTCTTTAATGTATACGGTGTTGAACAGACGGAAATTTCATGTGTGACGAATTTCTTTCCGATCTTTTCAAGTTTTCTGGGGTTTGGAGGGGCGGGTTGTTTGTTTTGGGTTTGTTTTTTTTTTTACTAATGCTATCAAATTGGTTACCCGTTTAGATACTGACCACATTGATTGTTGCTTAACTTTGGTTATTTGTTTTCTTTCTCATTTCAGATGGCATCAATAGGCTGAGACGGTGTGACCCGAACAATATTGTCCAGTGTTTACAACCAATGCACAAGCACGTGTCAGAAATGGGGGGACTTGGAGAAACGTATGATCTGAAAACTCTCGAAGATATATGTGGGTAAGATATTCTTTATTTCTCTTTCTTTTAAGAACATCTATTTTTTGCTTACCTGCCCCGGGACAGGTAAGTGCGGGAGGTGATCAAAGTTTAGGTACTGGACATAAGGGTAGGTCGATTTTTCATCACATCCCTACTTCTCCACATAGGCGATTCAAAAAGTAATGCCATTTTGTTTAGGACAGGTATAATTACCAACACAGGAACATGTATCATACATCAAAATGAAGCTGGTCCTCTGTGGATCACATCCCTACTTCTCCACATAGGCGAGTAAAAAAGTAATGTCATTTTGTTAAGGACAGGTATAATTACCAACACAGGAACATGTATCATACATCAAAATGAAGCTGGTCCTCTGTGGATCACATCCCTACTCTCCACATAAAGCAGTCAAAAAGTAATGCCATTAGGGTAGGTCGATTTTTCACTTTTTTTAAATATCAAATTACATGAAACGTTGAAACGTTATGTATTGGTTCATTAAGTACTGGTACCAAAAATTAGATCTTGAATTTGTACCAATATTTGGGGAAATAGCATCAAAGATCGTAGACTTGGAGAAACGTATGATCTTAAAACTCTAGAAGATATATGCGGGTAAGATATTTTACTTTCTCTTTCTTTTAAGTCCGGGAGGTGATTAAAGTTTAGGTACTGGACATTAGGGTAGGTCGATTTTTCACTTTTTTAACATATCAAATCACATGAAACGTTGAAAGTTGTGTATTTGTTCATTAAGTGCTGATAATAAAATTACATCTTGAACTTGTACCAATTTCTGAGGAAATGGCATCAAAGATCGTAGACAAAAATGCACTGAAAAACCCTCGGTTTTGCAATAATGGTGGGAGGAGGGGCATATTTTTAATTTGAACTAGAGTTATAATTTCGTTATTTAATTTCATTTTGATAAAATGAATTGACAGAATTCCCTGGTTTAAATACTGAAATTGTTAGATTTTCTGATCAATTTTTTTGGCAAAACGAGGACTTTCAAAAAGTCCGCTTAATTGTTAAAAAATATTTTAAAACGTCAATAAAAAATGGAAAATTAACTTTTTAATGTTTTCTTTTACGTTTAATATAAAGAACAATTCCAAGTTTATGTGGTAGAAAAAAGAAAAAACAAATTTCTCTTACATAAAACCTAAATTTTTGCATTTTAAAGTAAATTGCCGTAAAATCCCGTAACTTCCCACTCTTTGTTGACAGTTATCGCATCTTGACGTGTGCACCTTTTCTTAGTATGGAGGACTAAACGTATAAAAAATCATTTTCTGAAGCAAAAACAAATTACTAATTTAGCCTTTCCTTAATGCCTCACGATTTAGCTCTTAATATTATTGAAAAAGGAAGTTGGGAAAATCAAAATTAGAATGTTAGATATTATTTATAATAAAATTTTAACTGAACGGTAATATCTGCTTTCTGGATATAAACGGGAGAATTATTTGTTTCCAAATAAAATAATAAATTTCTTCAAACACTGTTTGTTTGAGTTTTCTTTTACAGAGTATAATTATACACGCGTCACGGATTCGAACCTATTCACTTATGGAGTGAAAACAACAAAAACAGTTTTCCCCAAAACCCAGTTTTTATTTCTCTTTGATCCATCCGTAATAAGAATGACGACAATTTTTAATTCAAACATTATTTTCAAAAAGTTATAAAATAAAAACCGACATATATTATGTCATTATTTTTAACAAGATATTTTTTATACAATATTTTCTTTGATTAAAAATAAAATAAAAATGTAGACAATAGGAACTTTTAATATAAAATTCTTTTGAAAATAATCTAACAATTAAAAAAAAAAAGATACATATTTTTTCTTATTTACGAGATTTAAGTTTCAATGTTTAAGATGCCCTATTTCCAAAACCGATTTATTAGCAAATTATATTTTTTACATATGTTCTGTCATTGAATTGTCTTTCGAAAAATGTAAAATTTATTTATATACAAAAAAAAAAAAAGATCTTGGTACGGGGGATCAATGCACGAAATAAAAACTAACGAAAAAAATTATTAGCCTTTTCAATTTAGTAAACATTTATTTACAATAAAAGTTCGTCTTTTATTACTTCATATACCGAAAGTTTTATTAAAATCGGATTGTTAGTTTATTTTATATGATTTTTAGAAGAATTTCCTGTGATCCCCTTTTTTAGAGCCAGCGATTTTGCATATAGCTAGGAGTTAGATTACAGTTAAAAATGTTAACCGATAAATATATAGGAATTAGAAATTTAAGATTTTAAAAATTTTAAAATTTAACAATTTTTAAAAAATTTAAATTTAAAAAAAAAATTTTTTAATTAAAAATGAAAGTTATAATTAAATTAAATAAAATAAAATTTAAATTAAGCAAACTAAAATAAAAATAAAAATAAATAATAAATAAATAATAAATAATGGTAATTTATGAGGAAGACCGCCCCGGTCTCCTGCCTCAAAACTTGCTACCGGTGATTGCTGAAAAACCAACCCAGCTACGATTGAAGTCCGTTGCCGAAGCAGTGTCACTTGAAAGTAAACAACCAACTTAGGGCATTTTGTTTTTTTTTGTTTTTTTTCGACATTCACTTTCATATAAAAAAAATCCAAAATGTTTTTGTTTTTTTCGGGGTTTTTTCATTATTTATTTTAATATATTTATTTCCAACAATCAATTACAAGTAAAAAAAAACAAAATCAAAATATTTAGATATTCTTGTTTATTTAAACTAAAAACAAGACATTAAACAAACATGAACAAAAGAAAATTCTGAGTATTTAGATATTCTTTTATATTTTAATAAAATTTAAAAAAACTATCTATCTATCTAATCATCTTTATATCTATCTATTGCTTCGGCTACGGACTTCAATCGTAGCTGGGGTTGGTTTTTCACCACTCACCGTTAGCAAGTTTTGAGGCAGGAGACCGGGACGGTCTTCCTCATAAATTACAAGGAAAATTACTGTGGGAGCATAAGGTGTGGAGTTAGATGTGTCGTGGGGGTCGATAAAGAGATCGACCGCACGAATGTTAATAGGAAAGAAAGTTTGACACCAAAAACAAAGCAAAAGAAGAAAGGGAGTAAATATTTAACAATAATGATAACAATCTTTGTTTTGTTTATTTACCGTTTTTTTTTTTTTATCGACACAGGTAGCTACTGAGAAAATGAGCCTAAAATGCGTTTTTGACAAAATGACTACAGAAAATAATCTACCAAAAATCAGGGAATTATCGGATTTTAATGAAATTTTCAGTGTTTATGTGTCAATGAATGATCTTTATAATGCATTATTTATCCTATTTCAAAACTTTCTCATTTTTTTTCAGGTCACTTAATTTTGACCCCCCTTATGTTGGGGGCGTAAAATGTTTTCCGAGTTGGTAATTTTCGATACTAATTACAGTATAAATAAAGAAATAAAAGACTGATGTTATGAATAGAAACAACAACAAAAATGTTTACGGTTGTTGTTTTATGAGAAAATAAGTACCGAAAATCGAAAAATAAAATGTAAAAAATAATAAATAATTAATTTTTTGGAGATTTCTTTTTTACTCGTTTCGATAATTATTTAATTGGCTATTATTTTATAAAAGAAAAAATTATACATCGATGTTTTTTCTGCTTAAAAGGGGAAGTAGTACATTTTCAATCGAGTTTTTCTTCAAAACTTATTACTTTTGGCACCTAAAATAAGTTTTGCATTAAGTAGATATTTATTTTTAGAATCTAAAAATATAACATTTTAAACTTAACATCAGGATTTTCATATTTTAAATGAATTTTATATATTAATTTTTCATAGCAAAAATACTAAATTAAAGTTTTGAAATAAAATAACTGATGCATTATTAAATTCATTAATTGTTAAATCAATACTGAAAATTTCATTAAAATCGGATAATTACCTGATTTTTGGTAAAATATTTTGCAATAGCGAATGTTACAGTAAAATTGTAAACAAGCACTTAAAACCATTGAAAAAGAGGCTGAATGGTGGATTGCGTCAAAATTGACCAAAACAAATGGTTTTAAATCTTTTAAAAATAAACTGCATATGTAATGATATTTTTCTTTTTTTAATGATGGTTATTATGTTACTACTTATCGATTTAGACAAAGTTTGACCTTAAATAATAGATTTAATTATTTTTAATTCGCTTTTAAAATTCCTAGCAGACGACAAAAATGCTAATGCCTATGTTAAACGGATGATTAATATCAGGCCAAGAAAGTTATTAATGATGGTGAGAAAATTCAAGTTATCCCGTTGGCTGGAGATGTGAAGATGATGGTAGTTGAGGTCGAAAGACGTCTCGCCGAAGTAGGAAATAAGATAGTTTAGAGATGAAGAAGAAAAAGGTAGGAAAATATAAGTATTTGTCGGTTATATTTCCGTTACGCTCGTTCACTACGTCTTACTTGATGTAAGGGAGATCACTAACTGACGAGTTTTTCAAAGGTTGCCTCCCTTGCTATAATAAAACGCGGCTGCTGCTGCTGTATTTTCTTGAGCTGAACTCGACAACGGTTTCTATACGGCGTTTTATTATTCAAAAAAATAGATAGTAACCTGGTAATGGCTACGACAGATGTATGTATATTTTGTGAAGGGAAGTTTATTTAGTTATTGATGAGTGTTGAGAAAAACAATAATAAAATGAAAAAAGGTAAATTAAAATAGAATAGAATTTAAAAAATACATATTAATAAAATATATTATAATGCATTATTTATTTCATTTAAAAACTTTTGCATTTTTCGGGTAAGTTAATTAATCACATACCTTTCAGAATCTGTTTTACGCCTCAAAGATACGTGACAGACTTTAAAAACTGTAAAAAGTTCTTAGATAAAATAACTGGTCCATTATCTTTTATTCATTAAATATATAAACACTGAAAATTTCATTAAATTCGATTAAATCCCTGAGTTTTAGTTGTTTTTTTTTCTTTCTGCGAGGTGAAAAAACGATGGTTAAATTTAGATCCGTTGAGTTCGATTTAACCCGAAAACGTTTTAACTTTTTTAAAAATTCGGCCTAAATTAAAATTGTAAATTGATATTTATTTAGTATTCCAAATAAAAATTATGGTTTTAGCACCGGACAAAAAATTCTAGACTGACCAATTACAGAATAAACGATATTAGGAAATTTTAAAAATTTCAATAGCGGATAATTTCATAAACAAAAAGAGAATTCATTTGCCAATAATTTCTGTTTACGCGAATGAAAATTTACATGAAAACAAGACTTTAAGTGTTATTTGTTTGTGGTTGTTTGTTTTTTTGTTTTTTGTTTTTTGTTTTGTTTTGTTTTTTAAATATAACTACAAAAATGTTTACTAGTTAGTGTTAAAGTGTTATTTGTTTGTGGTTGTTTTTTTTTTTGTTTTTTTTTTTTTTAATATAACTACAAAAATGTTTACTAGTTAGTGTTAGTATAACAATATCTACAATAAAAATATTCGTGTAAAATATATTTTAAGAACATTCGGTTTAATTTCAGTGTTCAATTTAATTTTTTTTTCTTTTAATTAGATTAGGTATTAATTTCGGGTTTACTATTTTTGAAAGGAATGTAAAAAATAAATGAATAAATAAAAGAACAATATACTTTTTGAAATAAAGTCTCTCTTTAATGAATGAATTATAATAGCTTGTGAAGTGCGTTGAATTCGTTCACAAATCACACTGTAAAGACTGTGGGAGATAATTGACTCTTTTAGGCTTCCATACTTTAAATTGACGTTTTTTTAAAAATCGTTTTAATTCTTTTAAAATATGTTGCCGGGGTTTGCAATGTTTTTAACTTAGATTTTTTCAAAGATAACATTCTGTGCTATCTTTAGTTAAAATTACTACAAAGTCCATAATAATCTTCCACATATATAATTGACCTTGAAATTTTTAAGGTAGTGAAAAACTCAGTTTAACTTGGAATATCTTTTTTTTTGCATCAATTTAAAGAAAACTATATTTTTTAATACTATGAAAAAAAAACTTGCTACATTATTTATTTTTTGAGTTTTAAGAAAATGAATTTTAAATTTTAAAATCACATTTTTAGGTTATTGAATTTATTTTTTTATTTTATTTTATTTTATTTTTAATATATTCTTCAGGATATGATCTTTCGATAAATGTAAAAATTAGGGAGCGGGATTATTTTTTTTTCTTCAAATGGTCAAAGGTCAACCCCCCCCCCCTTCTGAATTGATAAAAAAAGCAATTTTTTCAAGTTTCTTTCATAAAATAAACTAATCCTTATAAAATTAAGTCGTGGGAAAATAAGTTGTTGAAAATTTCATTAAAATTGGACAATTCCCTGATTTTTGGTAATTGTTTTAAAATTAAGAAATTAAAAAAAAAAAGAATTACCTCCCTTTGCATTTCTTGCACATCACTACATAATTTTTTTTTTTCTTTTTCTATAGGGACCATCAATCAGTTTAGGCCATCTTGAATAAAATGGAAATAAATATTTCCGACTTTGTTTATCAAAAATCTCGTAAAAAAAATCGTACAAGGTTGTTACAAAGAAAAATAGTTAATTCAAAGATCAAATTATCCGATTGGGAAAAATTACATCGTTATCTTAAAAAATAAACAAACCTATCCATATTACATGCGAAAGGCTAATTTTCAAACCACAATTTAGACAGAAAGAAATACATATTATTACCCTCTTACGGTTATGCATCTAAGTACGGATGGGTGTAACGGACAAACTTTTATAGCCAATTTTTTTCTATTAAAATGAATAAAATCTTTAAAAACTTTAATATTACAATTTACTATTAAAATGAATAAAAACTTGAAAAAATTTAATCTTAAAATTTCGCAGTGAAATTGACGTTAAAAAATGTCTTCGGTTTTAGTATTAATTCTTAAAATCGAAAATAAAATGAAAATTTGAATATTTTTTTGGTAATTGTTTTAAAATTAAGAAATTTAAAAAAATTACCTTCCTTTGCATTCCTTGTACATGGCTATATATATATATATATATATATATAATATATATATATATATATATATATATAAAAACTTTTAACTTGATGCTTTTAATTAATGTTATGTTATGTTTGTTTATTTCAGCAAAATGAGTCAGATCAAAGAATGTACAGAGAAGAAAAGAATTTGGATGGAACATTGCAATACTGACCATACCATCTCTTGGCAGATGTTTCAAAAAGGATTCGGATATTTATGTGGGGAAGGATATAAAGGTAAATACTCTTTAATGGCATATCAATATTTCATGGGTTATTTAATGCCATTGGCAACCTTGTCCGCCCTGTCGGCGGGGCGTTAGAATGCACCGACTGCACCTCTGCAGAGGGGTAAGACTCCCCCAATGGGGCCACCTGTTGGCCGTGGGTGGCGACCCGTGATGCTTAAGGATAGAGCCCAGGTGGATGAGCAGTTCATGACTTGCAATACTCCACTTTGGCCCTATCTTGGGCTTGACGGGCGGTCGGAGAGGCCCCCTCCGATCAATCGGCTGGTCACGTCAAGCCCTAGCACCTATATGATTTTCCCAACCCTATTGCCCTTATGGCAAACCCCAACCCTTTTTATCATATGGGTGCTAGAAGGCGGTGGCTGCGGGTCTACATGTCCTGGGAATGACGTTAAACTCTATCTGATGGTGAGGTTCCAGTTTTGGAGGTTTGGGGAATGTGGAGCACCCCTTCATCACCATTGCTCCCTGGTCCACTCCGACCCGGAGTGGTAGTACCTGTTAGGGTCCCATCTATGGGTTAAATAGAAAAATGTATTTATTAAAAAAATTGTATTATCCATTAAGAATTGATTTATTTCAGAACTTTATCGGCATTAAATGAACCACTGAAGTTGATATGCCGTAAAACAAAACCAAACCAAACCAAACCAACCTTGTAGAAGAACAATAGTGGTGCTATTTATTACTTCTTTGTTATATTAATTAATAGCCTTTGTTTAGGTATAGATAATTCACGGACGGTTTGGTGTTGTTTCTTAGTTTAAGGGCATATCAATCTTTCATGGGTTATTTAATGCCATTGCCAACCTTGTAGAAGAACAATAGTGGTGCCATTTATTATTGGCAACCTTCCGTCTCTTAAAGACGATGGCGTAGAGTCCACTTTTTATTTTAATCTACAGCTACGTGAGTGACTGAACAGACCAATTTTTGAATGGCAGTCTCTGGTACAGTGATTGCAAATAAAAGGTGATGCTTTCTGGAGATGCTGTTGTCTCTCCTTCCTTTTAACTCTCTTTTCTGCTGTGGCTTCTTTCCTCTCTTTTTCACTCCTTTTCGTTCTTTGTTTGACGAGGAGGCACCAAGTCGTACAGTCTTCTGCACAAGCCTCCCATGTGTTGGTATCGATGTGGCATGTCTTCATATCCCTCTTGTAGACATCTTTAAAGCGCAGGCGTGGTTTCCCTACCGGTCGGGTGCCCTCTACTAGTTCACCATACGGTATGTCTTTGGGGATGCGGCCTTTGTCCATCCTCCTGACTTGTCCAAGCCAACGCAGGCGTCTCTTGCAGATGATGGCGGGCATGCTGTTTATGTTTACTCGTTCCAGCACGTCTGCTATTTATTAATTTATTTTAAAGGGAAAGATTTGATTGGTTATAGGGGACATCTTTGGGGGAGATGAGAAGGAAATCAGATGGGAAGAAAGTTGGGGGAGGTAGGTAGAAAAAAATGAATGGTGAGAAATACCAGATAGGGGAGCGAAGTAGCCTTTCTTGGAGAGAGATTTGAGTAGAGGAAGTCTACTACCTTCCCCTATCAGGCATTTCTCACCATTCATTTTTTCTACCTACCTCCCTCAAATTTCTTCCGATCTGATTCCCTTCTCATCTTCCCCAAAGATGTCTCCTATAACCAATCAAATCTTTCCCTCGCCACAAAACTTACACACCTACCTACTTCCCCCTTCTATAAAACACTTGTATGATCCGAATAATTCAATAAAAGCTGAAGAAGCCGAGTTCAAAACTCCAGCGAAATATACTACACATTTTTCTCTGAGTTTTGTTCTTTCATTTCCTTATATTTTACCTCATTCTTTCGGATTCATTCCAACTCCCTTTTCCTCATATATATATATTATATATATATATATATATAATATATATATATATATATATATATATATATATATGAGATTTATCCAAAACTTGGTAATAGGGATGATTCTATATGTGATTTCTAAGATCCACTGTACTAATATTGATGATCCAGTATGTATAAATACAGTGAATCATTAAATCACTAAAGAGAGCTCAATGTAAAATAACCTTTTAGATTATATACAGAGCAATATTTATCAATAAAGGAAGAAGTCAATACAGTAAAAAAAGACAGAATAGTATATTAAAATATAAAAATATAAAAATATAATTTTAATATACTATTTTATATATTTTAATATACTATTCTGTCTTTTCTGTCATGTCACCTTTTTGTCTGTCTGGACACCCTAGAAATCAACTTTGAGATGTATCTCTTTTTTTCATTCACTTCCTGTTTCTATGGTTACACTCCCACACTGTTAAAAAAATATATATAATTTTTTTATTATTTTTTTGTTTTTGTTTGAATTTATATATATTCAGCTCTTTGGGTTTTTTTGTGATATGCTTGTTCATAAGTGAATTGAGACCCATCTGATGAGGCGAAAACTTGGGGAGCCGGTTTAAAATCAACTTAGATTTATATGGGCCCCAATTTTTGTCGAAATAAATTTATTATGGGATTACTGTATTGAGTTCTTCCTTTATTGATATATTATTATATATATAATATATATATATATATATATATATATATATAATATATATATATATTATATATATTTGTAATGAGCGAGTTGTATAAAGTAAGCAGTGAAATGAAATCAGCGAGGAGACAAATGTGATAGGAAATATCTGAATTCGTGTTTACACATCAACATGAGTTCACTTCTTCCATTAACCAAACTCTCAGCTATATATCTCCCTAATATTTTCAGAATATGCCCAAAATGAAAGATGCTTATCAAATACCCGAGTAAATGGAACGGTGAAACAATGCTCACGAACCTGGGCCTATCAGCTTCACGCCATTATTTTACATGACCCGCCCAGGGCTCAGATGTACAAAAGGACTTGCAGGTAAGATGACCAACCGAAATTTTCAGAGTTTATTAATCAATGAATGATCTTTATAATGCATTATTTATTTTATTTCAAAACTTTCTCATTTTTTTCAGGTCTCTTAATTTTGCCCCTACCCCACCCCCCTTATGTTGGGGGCGTAACATTTTTTCGAGTTGGTCATTCTCAGTATTAATTACAGTATAAATAAAGAGATAAAAGACCGAAGTTATGAATAAAAACAACAACAACATTTTTACGGTGGCTTTTCTATGAGAAAATAAGTACCGAAAATCGAAAAATAAAATGTACAAAAATAATAAGTAATTAATTTTTTGGAGATTTCTTTTTTACTCATTTCGATAATTATTTAATTGGCTATTATCTTATAAAAGAAAAAATATACATCGTTATTTTTTCTGCTTAAAAAGGGGGGATTTTCAATCGAGGTTTTCTTCAAAAAGTATACTTTGATATAATAAAATAAGGTTAAATAGATATTTATTTCTAGAATATAAAAATATAACATTTTAAACTTAACATCAGGCTTTTCATATTTTAAATGAATTTTATATCTTAAGCAAAAATAATAAATTAAAGTTTTTAAATAAAATAACTGATGTATTATAAAATTCATTAATTGATTAATCAATACTGAAAATTTCATTAAAATCAGATAATTACCTGATTTTTGGTAAAATTTTTTGCAATCGCGAATGTTACATTAAAATTGTAAACAAGCGCTTTAAAAGCATTGAAAAAGACACAATATGGTGGATCGCGTCGAAATTGACCAAAACAAATCATTTTAAATCTTTTAAAAATAAACTGCATATGTAATGATATTTTTCTTTTTATAATGATGATTATGTTACTACTTATCGTTTTAGACAAAGTTTGACCTTAAATAATAGATTTAATTAATTTTAATTCGTTTTTAAAAACGTATCAGACGATTTTTTGGTGGGTGGGTATACCTATATTTATCTAATTTTCTCCCCTTTTTTTTTTTTTTTTTTTTTTGCAACAGGATCTTAGAAGACTACCGCAATTGCCTACGAAATGGAATTGAACGGTTCTGCTCAGAAGATGCTTCGCACGTGATGGTTAAAATGTGGGATCTTTCGCTTGGACCATTTCGAAAGAAAATGAGATGTGACCAAAGTAAGAAGTGTGACGTTATTATTTACTATTTTAAATGGACTAGCAAGCACTTTACTATACACTATAAGCCCAATATTTCATGCTGAATGCTATTTTAATATACACTGGCAGCCCAATATTTTGGGCACAGACACTTCCTGTTCTCTTCCTAAATTTAAGCAATCAATTTACTGAGTTGGCGAGGGCCGGTACCTGATTCGGTACCGGTCCTCGCCAACTCAGCGTATGAGTACCACAGGGATCTGTGCGGTAAATTCAGGAGTTGGTGGTAGATGTGGCTCAGATGCTAAAAAAACAATCTCTATGTTCTAGCACTTCTAACGGGGATAGACTCCCTCGTTGTCCGGCTTATACCGACTTTAGGCTAACCCGACGACTTATATATATATATATATATATATATATATATATATATATATATATATAATTTTTTTGTCCCCCCCCCCATCTCTGGCGTTCTTATTCGTTCTTATTAATTTCTTTACATTCTGACTTTTAATTGTCACCGGGTGTTATACTTGAAAAAGTACCGGTCGAAAGGCCTTCGTATCCCCTTTTATTTTATACTTATTTTCATAATAAAATATCACCTCCCATTTTACATATGATTCCTCTACTTTTAGTAGTTTATAAGTTTTCATGTACCAAAATATATATATATATATATATATATATATATATATATATATATATATATATTTGGTACAGGAGAATTTATATAACACTAAAAGTGGAGGAATCATATGTAATTAGGGAGATAATATTTTATTATGGAATAAAATATAAAATAAAGGGGGATACACGAAGGCCTTTTCGACCGGTACTTTTCAAGTATATACACCGGCGACGAATAATAGTCAGATTGTATTAAAAAATTTCATAGAACGAATGGGGATGAGCAAGAGGGGGACAAATAAAAAAAAAGGGGAAAAGAAAGGGGGTATTTATGAACCCTAGATTGAAACAGATTGATATATATATATATATATATATATATATTATAATATATATTTAATTTGTTGAGTTTTTAAAAATAAATGCTTATTATAGACAGCTACCCAGGTTGTCTTGCTATGTCGCAATCATCAGGCTGTCAAATTAGATCCTATGGTGTTTAATTGAAGATCTTTTCTTAATGTCCCATTCTGGACCGCAAATAACGTCGGTTGCTTTTGTGGACGCTAATGCACTTCGGATTTTTTTTTAATTCAATTTTTTCAAAATTGAATTTTTTTTGTAAAAATGCCAACGAAGTTACCTCCCTTTATTCGTTAAAAATAGAAAAAATTTTCTTTTGCACATT
>CM042175.1:50836-68560 GCA_023376005.1 Doryteuthis pealeii
AGAGAAAAAAAGGGAGAAAAAATTTTTTTTTTTTTTCCCTTCGGCCCCGAAGGGCAAAAAAAAAAAAATTAAAGGCCCCCTTTCCCGGGATTTTTGTTTTGTTTTTTTTTTATTTTGTTCCCCAATCAGCGCCTTGCCCCCTTCAAATATTGGTAAGAAAGACCCAGTCCCCCTTCAAGTAAAATCATTTGACAGGCTTAATTTCCCGCAGGAAAATTTCCCCTCAGTGCTGGTATTCGGGCCCGAAAACAGAAAAATGGTTCCCTAACTATCCCTGGCGAAAGTCCCGGTTTCGATTCTTGTCGGAGGGAATCGTTAGTATATATCGCTGATGAGACTTAATAAAGTTGAAACAGTCTGTACGATATTCTACACACCGAGTAATTCTTTGCGAAATTCACTTGTCATTATTATCTTCTATAATTATCGAATTTTATGCGATATGCGCATTGTAATTGCCTTCAAGCAAAAATATAAATATTAATATATTATATAATAATATATATATATGTGTGTGTGTGTGTGTGTGTGTGTGTGTGTGTGTGTGTGTGTGTGAAGAGAGGAGGTAAATCCGACGGTATGTAATATATCAAGAAATGAAAAAACACAGGTTTAAATGGGTTAAGTGGTGAGTTTATTGGCCGACGCTGCAGTGTTTCGATCTATTAAATAGATCATCTTCAGGGCATAAGATAAGAAATTATATATCACAGAATGGTGAGAAAAAGTGAGTGGTAATCCTTCTTATTCAGTCTGTTTAAAGATTTCTGAAGTTTGAAAAAAGGAGACGGTTTTGAAATATGACATCAAATATTCTATTTTAAGGTGTGAGTATGTAGCGCTGTTAGTGTGTGTATTGAAAGGAAACATTGTGCATGTTTTAGGTATGTGGTTGTGTGTGTGTGTGTATAAATTTTTTTCTGTAGCGATAAACGACAGCGGAAGTGAAAACTCAAGGTTGTGTGTGTGTGTGTGTGTGTGTGTGTGTGTATTGGTAAGAGGTAGGGGAGAGGTGTGTGTGTATATTGGTAAGAGGTAAAAGAGAGATGTCATGAAAAGAAATTTTCATGTTTTATATTAAGAGAGGAGATGGAAGTTTGGGTGTGTGTGTGTATATATATATATATATTCTCTACTGCCAATACCTTTTCCACAATATACGTATTTGTACATAACACCTGTATAATGCACATTCAATCATACCCATCCATAATTTGTTTACAGGATACTATTTTGACAAGTCACCGCCCCAAAACGGTGTTTTTATTTACGGCAAAATTTCACATATATATTTTTTTCCCTTCTTTTTCTATATTATCTCATGTATTTTTTAATTCCTGTATTTTATATAAAGGGTTAAAGGGAGATAACTTTATGAGTTTTTTTTTATAAAATACAGGAATTCAAAAATTCAAAAATATAATCGAATACATAAAGAACGTCCGCAATAATCAACCGACGTAATTTGCGGTCCATAAACATAACAACACAAAATCTCTTCAAATAAACACCAGGAGATTGAGCAGCCTGACGATGGTGAAATAACCTGAAACCTGGGTAGTTGCTTATGAAAAACTTTTATATTTAAAAAATTCAACAAATAAATAAATAAAGCTCCTATAAATTTGTGATTGAGCATTGTGATTTCTTTGTTTCATCCCAAAACAAATTTTTAAATATCTATATATCTATATATCTATATATAACAATTAACTTGATGCTTTTAATTAATGTTATGTTTGCTTGTTTATTTCAGCAAAATGAGTCAGATCAAAGAATGTACAGAGAAGAAAAGAATTTGGATGGAACATTGCAATACTGACCATACCATCTCTTGGCAGATGTTTCAAAAAGGATTCGGATATTTATGTGGGGAAGGATATAAAGGTAAATACTCTTTAATGGCATATCAATATTTCATGGGTTATTTAATGCCATTGCCAACCTTGTCCGCCCTGTCGGTGGGGCGTTAGAATGCACCGACTACACCTCTGCAGAGGGGTAAGACTCCCCCAATGGGGCCACATGTTGGCCGTGGGTGGCGACCCGTGATGCTTAAGGATAGAACACAGGTGGATGAGCAGTTAATGACATGCAATACTCCACTTTGGCCCTATCTTGGGCTAGACGGGCGGTCGGAGAGGCCCCCTTCGATCAATCGGCTGGTCACGTCAAGCCCTAGCACCTTTATGATTTTCCCAACCCTATTGCCCTTATGGCAAGCCCCAACCCCTTTTTATTATATGGGTGCTAGAAGGCGGTGACTGAGGGTCTACATGTCCTGGGAATGACGTTAAACTCTATCTGATGGTGAGGTTCCAGTTTTGGAGGTTTGGGGAATTTGGAGCACCCCTTCATCACCATTGCTCCCTGGTCCACTCTGATCCGGAGTGGTAGTACCTGTTAGGGTCCCATCTATGGTTTAAATAGAAAAATGTATTTATAAAAAAAATGTATTATCCATTAAGAATTGATTTATTTCAAAACTTTATCGGCATTAAATGACCCACTGAAGTTGATATGCCGTAAAACAAAACCAAACCAAACCAACCTTGTAGAAGAACAATAGTGGTGCTATTTATTACTTCTTTGTTATATTAACTCATAGCCTTTGTTTAGGTATAGATAATTCACGGACGGTTTGGTGTTGTTTCTTAGTTTAAGGGCATATCAATATTTCATGGGTTATTTAATGCCATTGCCAACCTTGTAGAAGAACAATAGTGGTGCTATTTATTATTAGCAACCTTCCGTCTATTAAAGACGATGGCGTAGATTCCAATTTATTTTTAATCTACAGCTACGTGAGTGGCTGAACAGACCAATTTTTGAATGGCAGTCTCTGGTACAGTGATTGCAAATAAGAGGTGATGCTTTCTAGAGATGCTGTTGTCTCTCCTTTCTTTTAACTCTCTTTTCTGCTGTGGCTTCTTTCCTCTCTTTTTCACTTCTTTTTGTTCCTTGTTTGACGAGGAGGCAGGTCGTACGATCTTCTGCACAAGCCTCCCATGTGTTAGTGTCGATGTGGCATGTCTTCATGTCCCTCTTGTAGACATCTTTAAAGTGCAGGCGTGGTTTCCCTACCGCTCGGGTACCCTCTATTAATTCACCATACAGTATGTCTTTGGGGATGCGGCCTTTGTCCATCCTCCTGGCATGTCCAAGCCAACGCAGGCGTCTCTTGCAAATGATGGCGGGCATGCTGTTTATGTTTGCTCGTTCCAGCACGTCTGCTATTTATTAATTCTTATAAAGGGAAAGATTTGATTGGTTATAGGGGACATCTTTGGGGAAGATGAGAAGGAAATCAGATGGGAAGAAAGTTGAGGGAAGTAGGTAGAAAAAATGAATGGTGAGAAATAGGGGAGGGGAGTAGACTTTCTTGGAGAGAGATTTGAGTAGAGGAAGTCTACTACCTTCCCCTATCAGGCATTTCTCACCATTCATTTTTTCTACCTACCTCCCTCAAATTTCTTCCCATTTGATTCCCTTCTCATCTTCCCCAAAGATGTTCCCTATAACCAATCAAATCTTTCCCTCACTACAAAACTTACACACCTACCTACTTCCCCCTTCTATAAAACACTTGTATGATCCGAATAATTCAATAAAAGCTGAAGAAGCTGAGTTCAAAACTCCAGCGAAATATACTACACGTTTTTGTCTTTCATTCCTTGTATGTTACCTCATAGGAAGCGCGTGGTGTAATGGTTAAAGTCATGGGAAATGGACTCATCGCCCCGAGTTCAAATCCTGGACGTGGTAATTGCATTTCACTTAGCGCTAATACCCTTGGGAAAGGTATGAATCCTACTCTCCCTCCAGCTATGGGTAAATAGCAGGGCAGACTGGGTTCTTTAACCATGGCTAGGTAACCAGTCTAGGAGAAGGAAAACCTGTTAAACTCCGCTTAAGAAATTGACCTTGTGTCGTATCCTGCTCGTGCGGAGGGGTTGTTAAATATATATATGTTACCTCATTCTGTCGGATTCATTCCAACTCCCTTTTCCTCATATATATATATATATATATATATATATATATATATTTAATGAGCGAGTTGTATAAAGTAAGCTGTGAAATGAAATCAGTGGGGAGCCAAATGTGATAGGAAATATCTGAATTCGTGTTTACACATCAACATGAGTTCACTTCTTCCATTAACCAAACTCTCAGCTATATATCTCCCTAATATTTTCAGAATATGCCCAAAATGAAAGATGCTTATCAAATACCCGAGTAAATGGAACGGTGAAACAATGCTCACGAACCTGGGCCTATCAGCTTCACGCCATTATTTTACATGACCCGCCCAGGGCTCAGATGTACAAAAGGACTTGCAGGTAAGATGACCAACCGAAATTTTCAGTGTTTATTAATCAATGAATGATATTTATAATGCATTATTTATTTTATTTCAAAACTTTCTCATTTTTTTTCAGCTCGCTTAATTTTGACACCCACCCCACCCCCCTTATATTGGGGGCGTAACATTTTTTCGAGTTGGTCATTCTCTGTACTAATTACAGTATAAATAAAGAGATAAAAGACCGAAGTTATGAATAAAACAACAACAAAAAAATTTTTACGGTGGCTTTTCTATGAGAAAATAAGTACCGAAAATCGAAAAATAAAATGTAAAAAAATAATAAATAATTAATTTTTTGGAGATTTCTTTATTACTCATTTCGATAATTACTTAATTGGCTATTATCTTATAAAAGAAAAAATATACATCGATATTTTTTCTGCTTAAATAGGGGGGGGGCGGATTTTCAATCGAGTTTTTCTTCAAAAAGTATACTTTGATATAATAAAATAAGGTTTGCATTAAGTAGATATTTATTTCTAGAATCTAAAAATATAACATTTTAAACTTAACATCAGGATTTTCATATTTTAAATGAATTTTGTATATTAAGCAAAAATACTAAATTTAAATAAAATAACTGATGCATTATAAAATTCATTAATTGATAAATCAATACTGAAAATTTCATTAAAATCGGATAATTACCTGATATTTGGTAAATTTTTTTGCAATCGCGAATGTTACATAAAAATTGTAAACAAGTGCGTAAAACCATTGAAAAATAGACAGAATGGCGGATCGCGTCGAAATTGACCAAAACAAATGGTTTTAAATCTTTTAGAAATAAACTGCATATGTAATGATATTTTTCTTTTTTTAATGATGGTCAATATGTTACTACTTATCATTTTAGACAAAAGTTTGACCTTAAATAATAGATTTAATTATTTTTAATTTGTTTTTAAAAACCTAGCAGACGATTTTTGTGGGGTATACCTATATTTGTCTAATTTTCTCCTTTTTTTTTTTTTTTTCTTTTTGTAACAGGATCTTAGAAGACTACCGCAATTGCCTACGGAATGGAATTGAACGGTTCTGCTCAGAAGATGCTTCGCACGTGATGGTTAAAATGTGGGATCTATCGCTGGGACCATTTCGAAAGAAAATGAGATGTGACCAAAGTAAGAAGTGTGACGTTATTTTTTACCTTTTTTTAATTGGACTAGCAAGCACTTTACTATACACTATAAGCCCAATATTTCATGCTATTTCAATATACACTGGGAGCCCAATATTTTGGGCACAGACACTTCCTGTTCTCTTCCTAAATTTAAGCAATCAATTTACTAAGTTGGCGAGGGCCGATACCTGATTCGGTACCGGCCCTCGCCAACTCAGCGTATGAGTACCACAGGGATCTGTGCGGTAAATCAAGGAGTTGGTGGTAGATGTGGCGCTCTGCCTCAGATGCTAAAAAACAATCTCTATGTTCTAGCACTTGTGAAAAGGGGATAGACTCCATCGTTGTCCGGCTGATACCGACTTTAGGCTAACTCGACTTATATATATATATATATATATATATATATATATATATATATATATAAATATTTTTTGTCCCCCACTCTCTGTTTAGCCCCATTCGTTCTTATTAATTTCTTTACATTCTGACTTTAATTGTCACCGGTGTAAATACTTGAAAAGTACCGGTCGAAAAGGCCTTCGTATCCCCTTTATTTTATATTTTATTTCATAATAAAATATCACCTCCCCATTTTACATATGATTCCTCTACTTTTAGTAGTTTATAAGTTTTCATGTATCAAAATCTATTAATATATATATATATATATATATATATATATATATATATATGAATAGGTTTTTGGTAGGAGAATTTATATAACACTAAAAGTGGAGGAATCATATGTAATTAGGGAGATAATATTTTTATTATGGAATAAAATATAAAATAAAGGGGGGGGATACAAGAAGACCTTTTCGACTGGTACTTTTCAAGTTTATACACCGGCGACGAATAAAAGTCATTGTATTAAAAAAATTCATAAGAACGAATGGGGATGAGCAAGAGGGGGACAAATAAAAAAAAGGGAAAAGAAAGGGGGTATTTATGAACCCTAGATTGAACAGATTGATATATATATATATATATATATATATATATATATATATATATATATATTTGTTGAGTTTTTAAAATAAATGCTTATTATAGACAGCTACCCAGGTTGTCTTGCTAGGTCGCAATCATCAGGCTGTCAAATTAGATCCCATGGTGTTTAATTGAAGATCTTTTCTTAATGGCACATTCTGGACCGCAAATAACGTCGGTTGCTTTCGTGGACGCTAATGCGCTTCGGGTTTTTTAAAAATTCAACATTTTCAAAAATTGCATTTTTTTTTTTTGTAAAAATGCCAACGAAGTTACCTCCCTTTATTCGTTAAAAAATAGAAAAAAATTTCTTTTGAAACATTTTGAATTTTTTTTTTTTTTAATTAAATTTTTTTTTTAAATCCAAAGCGCATTAGCGTCCACGAAAGCAACCGACGTTATTTGTGCCATTAAGAAAAGATCTTCAATTTAACACCATGGGATCTAATTTGACAGCCTAATGATTGCGACCTAGCAAGACAACCTGGGTAGCTGTCTATAATAAGCATTTATTTTTAAAAAGTCAACAAATTAAATAAATATTAGCTCTCACAATTTGTGATTGAGCACTGTATTTTCTTTGTTTCATCACAAAAAAAAATTGTTTTATATATATATATATATATATATATATATATATATATAATATATATAATATATATATATATATATCGCATTAAATTGTATTATAGTTTTAAATGGAGCGTGATAAACGTTGAAGTGCGTTAAAATAATTTTTTTTTTTCATGGAAAAATTATTTTTTCAGATGAAACATTAAACATCATCATCATCATGTCGCGCAAGCAGCACGGGTATCCATGACAATCTCTCGCTAACCTTCCCTATCACTCATTGCCTCTGGGAGCTCTTCCGACATCCTCACATAGTTGGTCAATGTAGGTCCTTGCTGGGCAGTCAACATTAGCATGTCCATGTGTTGGCTTCCACAGGAGAACATCGCTTATGAGCTCGTCTTTGCTTCTCCAACAGTATCCTGCATGCCTAGTCCAGGTGGTTCCTTGTGAGGTGCTGTTTCCACGACTTGTTCAAGACTGAACGTAGCATTCTTGTGCAGCTCCATCTAGCTTATTCTCAAGGCGCTTCGTTAGGGTCCAAGTGGTGCAGCCATACAGCAATACTGATATAACCACAGCCTGGAAGAATTGTCGCTTTAACTTGTCAGTGAGATCGGATTTCCATATGACTGATAATTTGTTTATGGCCGACCATGCATTTCTTATTCGTGTATTAACATCGCTTTCTGTGGATGAGTTATTACTACCTTGCTATGTGAATTGTTCTACTGACTTAAGAGGCTTACCGTCTAGTGTGGAGATGTCTCCTTTCTTTTTGAAACTCATGAACTCAGTTTCATCGGAGTTCACATAGAGGCCGACATTCTTTGCTGCCTCCTCCAAGCTATGTTGTAGTTTGGTTTGTTTTACGACACATCAACCTCTGTGGGTCATTTAATGCCGATAAAGTTTTGAAATAAATCAATTCTTAATGGATAATACAATTTTTTATAAATACATTTTTCTATTTAACCCATAGATGGGACCCTAACAGGTACTACTACTCCGGGTCAGAGTGGACCAGGGAGCAATGATGATGAAGGGGTGCTCCACATTCCCCAAACCTCCAAAACTGGAACCTCACCATCAGATAGAGTTTAACGTCATTCCCAGGACATGTAGACCCTCAGTCATCGTCTTCTGGCACCTATATGATAAAAAGGGGTTAGGGCTGGCCATAAGGGCAATAGGGTTTGGGAATTCATATAGGTGCTAGGGCTTGACGTGACCAGCCGATTGATCGGAGGAGGCCTCTCCGACCGCCCGTCTAGACCGAGATAGGACCAAAGTGGAGTATTGCAAGGCATGAACTGCTCATCCTCCTGGGTTTATATCCGTAAGCATCACGGGTCGCCACCCACGGCCAACAGGTGGCCCCATTGGGGGAGTCTTACCCCTCTGCAGAGGTGCAGTCGGCGCATTCTAACGCCGCAGCCGACAGGGCGGTATGTAGTAGTGACTCAGTCTGTGCCGTGAAGATGGTTACATAGACCGAAACGTTGGTTATGGTCATATAAAGAATACAATAATTGAATGCATAGTTTTTCCATGTATAAGCACTCTTTCCATAATAATAATAATAATAATCAAACACTTGAATGTTAGGATTAAAAAAAAAATATACTGAAATGATTTACAAATCAAAAAGTAACTGTTACACAATTTGTTTTACGATTCAAGGGAAACAACTGAGTAAACAAAATATTGAGTTATCTCCCTTGGTCAACATTTATTTATTAATTTATGAAATTGTGTTATGTGCAGTCCTAAAATGAAAAAAACAATCATACCCACCCACCCACACACATACACACCCACACGTACACACACATGCACACACATACACACACACGTACACGCATACAAACACACACACACACACACATGTGTATATATATTTACCAACCCCTCCGCACGAGCAGAATACGACACAAGGTCAATTTCTTAAGCGGAGTTCAACAGGTTTGAATTCAGAGTTTTCCTTCTCCTAGACTGGTTACCTAGCCATGGTTAAAGAACCCAGTCTGCACTGCTATTTACCCATAGCTGGAGGGAGAGTAGGATTCATACCTTTCCCAAGAGTATTAGCGCTAAGTGAAATGCAATTACCACATGTGCACCTCCGTTGGGGAACAAGAATTAAATATATACAATTGTCCGTATTCCATTTTTTTTGTTGTTGTTGTTTATAATAGTGTTTTATTTAGGGATAAGCATTTTTGTCATCTGCTAGGAATTTTAAAAGCGAATTAAAAATAATTAAATCTATTATTTAAGGTTAAACTTTGTCTAAATCGATAAGTAGTAACATAATAACCATCATTAAAAAAAGAAAAGTATCATTACATATGCAGTTTATTTTTAATAGATTTAAAACGATTTGTTTTGGTCAATTTCGACGCCATCCGCCATTAAACCTCTTTTCAATGGTTTTAGGTGCTTGTTTACAATTTTAACGTAACATTTGGGATGGAAAAAAAATCTACCAAAAATCAAGTAATTATCCGATTTTAATGAAATTTTCAGTATTGATTTAACAATTAATGAATTTTATAATGCATCAGTTATTTTATTTCAAAACTTTAATTTAGTATTTTTGCTATGAAAATGAATATATAAAATTCATTTAAAATATGAAAATCCTGATGTTAAGTTTAAAATTTATATTTTTAGATTCTAAAATAAATATCAACTTAATGCAACCCTTAATTTAGGTGCCAAAAGTAATAAGTTTTGAAGAAAAACTCGATTGAAAAATGTACCCTCTTCCCCTTTTTAAGCTGAAAAAACATCGATGTATAATTTTTTCTTTTATAAAATAATACCATTAAATAATTATCGAAATGAGTAAAAGAAATCTCCAAAAATTAATTATTTATTATTTTTTTACATTTTATTTCTCGATTTTCGGTACTTATTTTCTCATAGAAGCGCAACCGTAAAATTTTTTTTTGTTTCTATTCATAAGTTCGGTCTTTTATCTCTTTATTTATACTGTAATTAGTACAATATATGACCAACTTGAAAAACATTTTACGCCCCCAACATAAGGGGGGTCAAAATTAAGTGACCTGAAAAATAATGAGAAAGTTTTGAAATAAAATAAATAATGCATTATAAAGATCATTTATTGATACACAAACACTGAAAATTTCATTAAAATCCGATAATTTCCTGATTTTTGGTAAATTATTTTCTGTAGTGGGGGGGCTAAAGTCATTTTGTCAAAAACGCATTTTAGGCTCATTTTGCCAGTCCCTAGTTTTATTTATTTATTCATTTATTTATAAAACTCTTTTGTACATTCTAATTCATCAGTTTAATTTAAAAGTAGCTAATAAGTAAACATTACCTTATTTCGTGTATTTATTTACTAATGTTTATTTCATGAATAGTTTCGTACAAAAAAGATTTTACTTATACTGATTATTCTAAAACGAAAGTATTAAGAAAAAAAGTTGAATTATCGTTAAAAGTTTTCGTTTGATTTCTTATTTAATTCGCTGTAAAAAAATAATTCAATGTATGAAAACACATACACATTATATTTAGAAAGATTATTTTATTTTATTTCTAACAAAATGAATATATTTAAGAGAGGAATAAGATATTGCGAAAAATAAGATTTGATCTTTCGTTAAAATTTAGCATGAAAAGAAATCATACTTTTGCTGTCCGAAGGAAAATATTTTTTAAGTCGTTATAAAAAATAATTCAATGGATAAAAACACATACAATTACATATTTTGAAATATTATTTAATTTTCGTTCTAACCATATTATTATTTTAAAGATTGGTCCATAAATAGGCGAGAGATTCCGAGCTGAACGGTATATACTCTCATTTTGTGAACAAAACTTTTGTTCACTAACCAGCTGGTATCAGTGCGGCTGTCCGATGCCAATTTTTTAATTTTTTATCTCGCTATGAAAAATGATTCAATCAATAAAAACACATACAAATTACATATTTAGAAAGATTATTCTATTTTCTTTCTAACCATAGAAATATTTTAAAGATTGGTTCATTAATTGGCGAGAGATTCCGAGCTGAATGGTATATACTCTCATTTTGTGAACAAAACTTTTGTTCACTAACCAGCTGGTATCAGTGCGGCTGGCCGAAGCCAATTTTTTTATCTCGCTATAAAAAATGATTCAATCAATAAAAACACATACAAATTACATATTTAGAAAGATTATTTTATTTTATTTCTAACCATAGAAATATTTTAAAGGTTGGATCATGAATAGGCGAGAGATTCCGAGCTGAACGGTCTAGACTGCCAATTTGTCAACTAAAGTTTGTAGAAAGCGGGCAGCGGACAATATTTCTTCTTGTTAGCTTCAAAGTTCCGTGATGGCTCCCGATTACGACAAGAAGGTTCCCGAGATCAAGAAGGTTCCCGAGTCCGACAAGAAATACCTGAAGAAGGCCGGAGGGCATATCGGCCGAAACGTTGTACAGATAACAATGAAGATGATGACAATAGTCCGAATAACGCGGACAATACTAATTAAATTTTATTGTTGATAAAAAAAAGGGAAACGGCTGTAAAATATCACTTGTCAATGTATATATTGCTTTACTAGACTTTGTCTGGCACAAGGTTTCAAGTGTTGAGCACTTCAATGGTTTGCATGACTACTTTACTAACCACTGCACAATGAAAAGACGGTAATGAAGGACTATTTGCTCGTAAATTCCTACCATAAGATAAACTGAACCCCCATTTTATGTCCGTGTTTTTGCAATAAATGTTTTATTTTTCTTGCACCCGTTATTTTACAATACTAAATATATTTTCTTTATTTATTTTAATATTCACTTCAATGTGTATATTCTAAAAGTTTTTACTTTGTGAGAATGCTTAGTTTTAAAGTGGGGGCTCGTTTTACAATTTAGGCATAAATTGGATCCTCCTTTTATGACCGTAATTTTGTTTTTTCGTCGACGATGATTAAAATCTGACGTTTTTATTTTAGAGTACCAAAGCCAAAAAGAAAAGAAATAACAACAACAAAAAGTAATATTCAACTTTTTACTCGTAAATTCCTGCCATAAAATTAGGCTTGGGCATTTTATGGTAGGAATTTACGAGTAAAAAGTTGAAGTGTAAAAACGAACCCCCACTTTAAAACTAAGCATTCTCACAAAATAAAAGCGTTTAGAATATACACATTGAAGTGAATATTAAAATAAATAAAGGAAATATATTTAGTATTGTAACATAACGGGTGCAAGAAAAATAAAGCATTTATTGCAAAAACACGGACATAAAATGGGGGTTCAGTTTATTTTATGGTAGGAATTTACGAGCAAATAGTCCTTCATTGCCGAAAAGACTACATTTCTTTACAAGACTTATCCTGGCACAAGGTCTGAAATGTTGAGCACCCAGTAAAAAATACAGTTGTAATGTTCGACAAGAATTGCTGACAAATTATCTGGTGAGAATTATTATTCGTATAACACGAGGTCAAATATGAACAAGACTTTTCTTTTTTCGCCTCACTGTTATTCTATATGCACTAATCATTGTGTAGAAATTATCCTTTGTTGCTTTTTCAAAACTTAACCTTGCGCAGAGTTGGGGAACCTTTGCCTCAGGGTGAGCAGGAGACGACGGTAATAATATTAACTCGTTAAGAGTTACTGCCCCTTGTCTGGGCACATATAATAAATATGGCTTCTAAACCCTTAACACGTCTTTCGGATGTACTTCGTTTAATTATATTATATATCATATATATGGGAGAAATGTGAGGAGGTTAATCCGACAATATGTGGAGAAAGTAGACAAACACGAGATGTTATGGAAACTGGGTGTTTATTGTCGACGATGCAACGTTTCGGTCTCTTAATTAGACCACCTTCAGGACTTGGATATAGTTCTTGCTCCAATGATGGACATTCTCAAAATGCTGAAACAGAAGGTCGTCTGTAGGGGAGGGTTGGTTGGGGTGGTTAGTGGATTTTCTTCTCTCTGGATGGGGAGTGTCAGAATGGTGGATGGTGGTACCACAGGTGTCAGATTGTGGGGATGGGTTAACTAACCACCCCCAACCACCCCTCCCCCTATTGATGACCTTCTGTTTCAGCATTTTGAGATTGTCCATCATTGGAGCAAGAACTATATCCAAGTCCTGAAGATGGTCTAATAATAGACCGAAACGTTGCATCGTCGACAATAAACATCCAGTTTCCACAACATCCCGTTTTTGTCTACTTTCTCTACATATCATATATGTTAATATATTGTGTTATATATACTATCAAATAGATTTAGTGTATTTGGGGATGCGTATGTGTGTTTATGGACAGTGCAAAGGTTATGTATACAAATCGGTGGGTTTGACACACATTCACATTGTTTTACTAGTGTGCAGCGTCTGAACAATACTGAAGTGTGAGCGTTTGTGTTCGCATATATGTGTGCGTGGGGTGTGTGTATTTTGTTGGACGGATGTTGACATAGGAAAAATGGATACTGTCAACGGTTTAGGTGGGGGTGTATGGTTGTGGGTGATACAATCAAGGGTGTTAAATAATTCTAATATTTCAAATATTATGTATACTGTGGTGGGTTGGGGTATGGGTTGTGGAAGTTGGTCAGATGTTAAGCTAATCGGGGTTGGTAAAAAGGTTCCAAGTATGTACGCAAATACGCACGCACGCTCGTAGTTTCACTTATACATGCGTACACGTGCACACATATACATACATACATTGATGTGCGCGCGCATGTTCATACATCCATTCGTACGTATACACTCATACATAACAGTACTCGTACACTCATACATAATGGTACTTACACATACCTAATACATCCGCATCCCCTGCATATGTACCATATATATACACACACATACATATGCATATGCACATATCCATACACATACATCCACACATACACATACTCTATACTGTGGGCAATATAATTATTGTACGAGGGTCCCTGTGATTTTTTAATAAATTCTATAATGGAATATCTTATATACACTTCAAATAAGCTTATAATCTGGCACGTTGTGCGACAAATTAATTTCAGTGGGACCCCAGATATCTGAGGGCCCTAGGCCACAAATCCTACTATACTGCATCACAAGTCTCTGAATCTATATCCTTGGTCCACCAGTGAACTACCCCATGGCTCACCAGTTGAACACCACTGTGGGTCTATACTTATTGTACACGGGCCCTATAATTATTGTGCAAGTGTCCCTATGATGCATAGCCTTCTTTACTGGCACTACATAGGTATATGTTATATACTTCTCTTTCTTCTTACTCTGTCGTCTATTCTTCTATCTTGTCTGGTATATCTTCTAAGGTCCCGTCTGGTCTTCTATTGAGGATTCCGGGTCTGGTTTCTGTTGCTAGGGATTTCTTGTTATCAGAAGCCCTGTGTCATTGTTAGTTTTTGTAATAAACACAAGACTTCGATTTACGATGATGTTACTTTATTCGTAGACCCCCAGACCAGACAACTGCGCAGTGAGACTCACATCTTGCTAGCTTCGCTTCTAAGTTCTAACTGACTAACTGGGTTGCTTACCCCTTAAACCGGAAGGGGGCTTCTATCGGGGTTCCGTTTCTCACGGTCTATCCCGCAAGGCAAGGTCAGAGAGGTCAAGCATTGTCACTCACTCTCATCATGATATGATTTCTACACTATTGTCATAATCATTAGGTATCTAATGATTATGTAACATCTATGGTTTTTAATAAATCATACAATGAAATATCCAATATACACTTAAAACAAGGTTCTAATCTGGCACGTTGCGCAACAAATTAATTTCAGGGGGACCCCAGATATCTGAGGGCCCTAGGCCACTGAGGCTACTATGCCTTGATTTGAGCTCATCCACCCAGCGCAAATGCCAGGTAAGTAACTAAGACCCCTCCCCCACAGGTTCCCCTCCTCGCAAACCTGCCCTCTTTTTCCAGCTTTCTAAGAGCTTTGTTGCACCAATGCTGCATCAGTCTCTGAATGCTACGGCACTTCAATCCCTATAGGGTTATATTAAGTCTATGAAAACTCTATCTTTTTCATTGCAGACGTCCAGATGTCTGGAACTGAAAATGCCATCTTGGCGGGCGCGCTCTCTTTCATTTTCGTCCTTAGCATTGCCCTCTGCTTACTTCGCAGGAGGGTGCCCGGTGCGGTCAGCTATAAAAGATCCTGCATGCCATGGAGATAGGCCTTCGATTTTTATCCAACCAAAAAAAAAAAAAATCTTCAAACATTTTTAAAAAACTTTCCTATCATCGGACAATCTTCTTCTTTCTTTTTTTTTTTTTTTTGTAATTTAGGAGGAAGTGCGTCCCGGTCTCCTGCCTCAGAAATTGCTACCCGGTGACTATTAAATAACGACCCCAGCTATGTCGGTGTTACTTGAAAGAAAACAACCAACTTAGGGCGTTAAATGTATTTGCGGGGGGGTATCTTTTTTGTCGTAATTCTTATTTATTTATCGTAATTTGTCATAATTCTTGTTTATTTATCGTAATTTGTCATAATTCTTATTTATTTATCGTAATTTGTCATAATTCTTATTTATTTATCGTAATTTGTCATAATTCTTGTTTAGATACGAAGATGGATATATAGTTTGGAATAGACTGAGATAGATAGATAAACAAACAAAATAATATAGATAGATATGAACAAATAGAGATAAATAGATAGATAGATAGATAGATAGATAGATAGATAGATTTTCGACAAGTAAATGTATTTGTGAGGGTGTCGCTTCTTTTTTGTCGTAATTCTTGTTATTTAAACTAAAAACAAGACATTGAACAAACATGAATAAAAGAAATTACGATAAATAAACAAGAATTATGACAAATTTCTATAAATTAATAAGAATTACGACAAATTTACGATAAATAAATAAGAATTACGACAAAAAAGAGAAGCCTCCCCCCTAAAATACATTTAACGCCCATAAGTTGGTTGTTTTCTTTTCAAGTAACACCGTAGCTGGGGTCATTATTTTAATAGTCACCGGGTAGCAATTTATGAGGCAGGAGACCGGGATGCACTTTTTTATAAATTACCTTTGATTTTCTGTTGTCTCTTTGTTGTATTATTATTATTATTATTATTAATTTTCACCTTTAGTTTAGCCTAGAAAATAAGGCACTTAGAGTAACCTCCCTTGACTTTCACTTTGAAACAAGCCGGTAAACAAATAAACAAATCTTAGAAACTGTTTCGAAAATAATACAACTGCATGTTTTTACACAAAAATATCATAAAATGTGTTCTTAATAACAATTAAGTTCATTTCAGATAATTTTATGCTAGGAATTTAGCCAACTGACTTTCATTTAACAAGATGGTAGCCATTTTGAATGTGTCCGTGCGAAATACACAAATCTTAGAATCGTTTCGAAAACAATACAACTGCATGCTTTATGCGCACGCACAATTTTATGCTAGGAATTTTAACAACTAAAGGTGAAAATTACCTTTTTATTATTATTATTATTATTATTATTATTATTATTATTATTAGGAGATTATATTTTTAACGTAATAAAATATTATATTAAATTAGAAAGGCTAATGAAACTAAATAAGAACACAGATAAAAAAGATTTGAAACAGAGTGCAAGTATTTAAGTTTTAATGTAATAAAATATTATATTAAATTAGAAAGGCTAATGAAACTAAATAAGAACACAGATAAAAAGATTTGAAAAAAATAGAGTGCAAGTATTAAGTTTTAATGTAATAAAATATTATATTAAATTAGAAAGGTTAATGAAACTAAATAAGAATGCAGATAAAAAGATTTGAAACTGAGTGGGGTATAATGGAAAAATAGAACAACTGAAACTTGCTTTTTCCTTCACTCTCGTCTTTCATTGCTGAATTTTCCTAATTTAACAATTCAGTTAAAATAGGAAGTAAAGAATAAAATTAGTTATTTCTTCTTGTTATTGGATTTTCTTTTATAATTGAAGTGTAAATAAAAAAAATAAAATCATGACGTAAATAACTAAGGGAATTGTGACGAGAGTTGTAATATAGTTTCGATTACAGACAGACAAACACACAATTTCCATTATTATTATTATTATTATTATTATTATTATTCGTGTTCTTTAATTGTACTACTGTTTACATCCTGCAATACCCTCTCGTTAAAAATGAGACCGTCCAAATCTATGTTATATACACACATGACATCTGTTTATCGATATATTAATACTCGTGTTCCTTAATTGTATGACCGTTATCATCTTGCAACACCCTCTGGTTAAAAATGAGACCGTCCAAATATATGTTACATATACACATGACATCTGTTTATATATATATTAATACTCATGTTCCTTAATTGTACGACCGTTGTCATTTTGCAATACCCTCTGGTTAAAAATGAGACAGTCCAAATCTATGTTGTATACACACATGAATCTGTTATTCTATATATTAATACTCATGTTCCTTAATTGTACGACCGTTGTCATCTTGCAATACCCTCTGGTTAAAAATGAGACCGTCCAAATCTATGTTATATACACACATGACATCTGTTTATTTATACATTAAATGTGTTCCTTAACATCATGTTCTTAATTGTACAACCGGTAACATCTAGCAAAACATGGACCACTGTCCATCTTCGTGGTGTGTGT
>CM042175.1:68660-83660 GCA_023376005.1 Doryteuthis pealeii
ACTTTGTGTTATATATGGTCATCGCCTTACAAACGAAGATAAAACTATTGCAGATTTATGATACATGGGTTAGCGCCCCAGACTGTCTATGCACTGAAAATTAACGAGTTTTCTCATTTACACTCACATTCACGGTCAAAGAAGCCGTGGGGTGCATTAAATTTGGTAATAAAGACAGCCATTTATGAATTTCTACATTAAAGGCATAAAATTGCTACAAATGCCATAATAAATTAGTGTATATAATTATGTAACACAACAATACATAAAATAATTCTTATTTAAGTGCAGTGTCTGGATAAAAATTTAGTTAGATTTCACCCATTACATAGAATAATAAATCTAATTTATTAAATATGCCTGTGAAAATCCGAGTTAGATTTGCCTCAAAATAACCCATATTATTATTCCCTGTTAAATTCTGCAATGCATGTTACATATCAATAAGAAATAAAGGTTTACATGATATATGTAATTTAAATCCTGGTCTTAACAAACCGGGTTTAATAAATAAATACTTAGTATTATTGATCTCTAATATTATTACTTTATTCTCTAACGTATTAAAATCAATCCTAAGAATGATTTTATATGGACACCAATAAAAAAAATTGAATTAAAATTAGTGTTAGCTTTTTATATGCGTTCTTATTTAAGATCGTTGTTTTTTTTTAATTTGATATATTTCATTACATTAAAAGAGTAAATATAACGCCTTAACTACTAGGCCACCACGACGACTGGTACTCGCCAATGTTTCTCTTTTTTCAATACCAGTAATTAGTAGCTATGGCTATTGAAATTTCAATATAAAAAATATACGTCGCTGATAGGATTCGAACCTATGTGGGGGGACACCAATGGAGTTCTACTTCATCGCCTTAACCACTCGGCAACGATGGCAAGAGGCACCTGTAATTGTCTCCATTTTTCCAATAACAGTACTTAATAGATGGAAATTGCGAAAGGAAACATTGCGTTGCCGATAGGATTCGAACCTGCGCGGGGAGATCCAAATGGAATTACAAACACACACACACACACACACACACACACACACACACACACACACACACTTCGTGGGTGCATATTTTGGCTAGTTCTTTTAAAATTGAATTATAATTGAGCAGAAGGACTCAGATTCCAATAATAATAGGACGTTATTTGAATAGAATGAGTTCTGAGGTGAATAGATAGCGACATTTGAAACATCCCATCATACAGGTGAAAAATACCAACAAAATTTGGTACAGTTGTGGGGTAAATTTGGTAGGCAAGAGTTAAACAAATTAGATTAAATTATTTAAAATTAATGGTATAATGCAGAGGAAAATATGGGATAACCCCAACCTGGAAGGAGTAGGAAGACTCTGAATTCAAAATTTCCGGAAGAATCGGGTGAAGCAAACCGAATCTACCTCTTTCATTGTAAGGAGGAGGTCCAGCTGTGCACCTGATCTCCAGAATCTACAATTATTCTTATTCTCAGCATTAATGGTCAGAAGTAATGTGGCAGTGATATCTACAGTTTTTCTTTCTTTTTCTTTCTTTCTTTCTTTCTTTCTTTATTTCTCTCTCTCTCTCTCTCTCACTCTCTCTCTCTATGTCTCTCTCTTTTTCACACACTCACACAGATACACACACACTCACGCTATCACTCCCTCCCTCTCTTTATCTCTCATACACATACAAACACACACACACTCTCTCTCCATCTTACACACATTCTCTCTTTTTATTTTTCTCTCTCAGAGACCACCTCTCTATTTCTCTTCTCTCTCTCTCGCTCTCTCTCTCTCTCTCTCTCTCTCTCTCTCTCACTCACTCACACACACATTCTCTCTCTTTCTCTTTCTCTCTCTCTCACACACACAAATTCTCTATTTCTGTCTCACACATACGCACTTTCTCTCTCACTCTCTCTCTCTCTACACACACACACACACACACCTCTCTTCTCTCTCTTCACACACACACGCACTCTCTCTCTCTCTCTCTCTCTCCACACACACACACACACATTCACTATCTCTCTCTCTCTCACGCACACACACACACACACAGATACACACACTCTATCACTCTCTCTCTCTCTTTATCTCTCATACACATACACACACACTCTCTATTTCTATCTATCTCTCTCTCTTACACACATTCACTCTTTTTATTTTTCTCTCTCACACACACACTCTCTCTATATTTTTTTCTCTCTCTCTCTCTCTCAAACACTCACACACACACATTATCTCTCTTTATCTCTCTCTCTCTCACACACACACACACACACACACTCTCTCTCTCTCTCTCTCTCTGTCTCTCTGTCTCTCTCTCTGTCTCTCTCTCTCTCTCTCTCTTGATTTCTTCATATCTATCTCACGTCCATTCTCTCTCACGTCCATCTCTCTCCCTACTTCTCTCTTTCTCTCTCTCTCACATACATTCACATTCTCTCTCTCTCTCTCTCTCTCTTTCTCTCTTAAAAATACTCACACACACACTCGTTTACGCGTCAATCATTCTAGCAAGTTTATTATCGCAGATAATAGCAATCGCAGATCCATTACAACCGAACAGCGATTTCGATTCTCGTTGGATGACCCAATGAGAGAAAATACAAAACCCCACTTCAAAAAAGACCTCGTGTTAATCTGGCCTGGTGGGAGGTCAGGAATATGATATTTTCCTCTCTCACAAGAAATGGGACAATTCTAATCTTTCTCTCTCTCTCTCTCTCTCTCTCTATATATATATATATATATATATATATATATATATATCTTTGAAGTTCTATATCTTTGTAGTTCTATCTCTGTGAATTTCTCTCTCTCTCTCCATCTATCCCTCACTTTTAACACACATACACACAAACACACACACACACACACTTTCTCTCTTTCTTTTCCCCCGTCTCACACACACGCACTCTCTCTCCACTTTCTCTATCTCACTCTCTTTCGCCCCCTCTATATTCTCTCTCTCTCTCTCTCTCTCTCAGTAGTTTTCTCTTCGTGTATCTCTCTCCCTCACTTTCACACACACACTCTCTCTCTCCTTCAGTCTGTCTCTCTCACACACATTCACACTTTGTTACCCCCCTCTCTCTCTCTCTCTCTCTCTCTCTCTCTCTCTCTCTCTCATTTTCTCTCAGTAGTTTTCTCGCCCTGTATCTCTGTACCTTACTTTCCTACACACACAGTCTCTCTCTTTGTGTCTCTCTCTCATACACATTCTCTCTCCCCCTCTCCCCCCTCTCTCTCTCTCTATCTATTCTATCTGCCTGTCTGTCTGTCTTTATGTTAGTTCCCTTTCTCTCATTTTCTGTATATCTCTCTCTATTCCTCATTTTCACCCCTATCCCCCACACACCTCCTGTCTCTCTCTGTATATCTCTTTCTATTCCTCAGTGTCACACACACATATTCTCTCTTTCTCTCACATGCACACTCGCCCTGTCTCTATGTCTCTATTTCTCTCTGTCACGTACTCTCCTCTCTCTCTCTCTCTCTGTCTTCTCTCATGTTCTTCTCTGGCTTGATGTTACTAGTGTTATAGTATGATGACACTGAACTTGCTTTGTTTTTCATTCGTCTTCCCAGTTGCTGAATTATTTCCCTAATTAACCGAAATTGTCAGTTTAAAATAGGTAGGCAAGAATAAAGGGATAAATTGGTTATTCTTCTTAGTTATTGGATTTTCTTTATAATTGGGAAGTGTAAATAAAAGAAATAAAATCATGAGTAAAGTAACTAAGGGGACTTGTGGTAGAGAGTTTGTAATATAAGTTTCGCATTGACAGCACGCCAGGACAGACCCACAGCCAGATGTTCCATTGTTGAGTTACTTAATTAGTAATGATTGATTAGTTGATTGTGTTCTGAATGATACCTGACTGTTTACAGTCACTTGCAACAACCTCAATGTTAAAAATAGACGTCCAAATGCTGATGTTATATACAAACACTGAACTGTTTAGTCGGGATAAATTTACTGCGTGTTCCTTAATTGTAATACCGTTATCATCTGTGCACCCTCTGGTTAAAAATGAACCGTCCACATCCTATGTTACTAGTACAGACTACATCTTTTGATATATATATTAATACTGCATGTATAGCTGATTACAAAATATTGACTGGTACGTCGTTGTCATCAATTTGTTGCAATACCGCTCTGGTTAAAAAATGAGACACGTCAAACGGTTCATGTGTTATAGCACACCATGACATCTGTTTTATCTAATATATTAATACTCATGGTTCAGAATCTCCTTAATTGTATCAGAAAACCGTTGTCATCTTGCAATACCCTCGTGGTTAAATGAGACAGTGCCAAATCTATGGCTAAATACACACATGACATCTGATTTCATTTTTTATACATTAAATATGTTCCTTAACATCGATTTCGTTAATATGTACACGGTACATCTAGCAAAATATCACTGTCCACAAATGGTCTAATGAATCTTATGCAACAGATGTGAAATTCCTAAATCATCTAAGAAGTGGTTTCTTAATCCACTCGAATTCTTATTTTATGAAAGTGTTGTCAGCCAGCTGAAAATGGACAATTCCCGTTTTTATCATAAACAGAAAGGGAAGAAAAGGGTAGGATAAAGGACAAACATTAAAGTATGGCACTTGGTAAACCGTCAGTATCTCTCTAAAGCAGAATTTCAATTCATGTGAGATACAGTGGTGAGAAACTGACGGGTGAACCAAGTGCCATGTGATTTTGTCTTATATTATAGTACACTATAATATTATAAGTTATTACTATTCCACCACACACCACATCATGAGCACCATATATAAATATTATATACTATATATATAAATATATGCAGTATGTATGTCTATAATATATATTATTAACTGTCACGTCTCAAGACATCCCAATGTCACTTATCGAGGAGAGTTTCCGTTTAGGCCGAGATGTTGACTGTTCTGGCTCACATCACTGAGGAGAATGTTCAACGATAGTTGTGACCTGTTTTGGTCTGCCTCGCGCTCGTGCTTGTTGGATTAAATAACTTGAAAAGCCAAGGTAATGTTCCCCCGGCCCGTAAGGGTGAACCTTTATATCGCAAAACCAACATAGCCATTCATACGGTACTTGTCTGGATGTGTTGAGTATCTTTTACAATCTTAGGAAGGGATTACATGACTCAACTTTGATGATGGATCTTCTGGATGGCCTGAGATGTCATCGCAGCGATCCAGAAGGATCTGTGCCTAGATGGAAGCTCGAAAAACGGGTTGTATGGTCGAGTTACCGACATCCCGTTGCTCGCCTCTGTAGGGATACTCACGATCATTCCGGGGGAAGGAGTTACCAAAGTAAAAACCTCAACCCGCAGGCCTATAAACATTCAAATTTTGGTTTTATGGGGCATTACCATGCCACGGTTAACTACAATACGTTATGTTCCGAAGCGTATTCCACAATAGGCCTTGAATCAGGATCTCTTTCGTTGATGCGTGGGAATACTCAGGTCCATCCAAAGGATCGCTAGTTGCAGCTGTATTTATTGTTTAAGCTGTACTTCCTAAGACCTAATCAGAGATCAGACAAACAATTATCAGACCATTAGTTATTACGAGGAAATACGTAATTAGATTTTTGCTACTATTCTTGGTTTACCTGTAGCGCGGGTTTAACCATATCCCAGTATATTATTGTCTTTGAGTCAAAGCGTATTATCTTAATTCCAAAAGAGAGCCGAGGCGCACAAAAGGTTCACAATACATATTGTGGAATTAAATCCGTCATAAGTGAGTGAAGCCAGCAAACGCTAACATAGAAGTCCTGTGCGAAAAGGGCAAGGTATCGTCTGAATGCAAAGTTTGCAAATGGATGTTTAGACTTGATGTTAAAATATCATCATTATACTATATATACGGCTCAATGCGATTCGTATATAATCATTTGTCGAGGTATATATTTATTATATAATATATATTCATATTAGGTTTATCATGTTGTTGTTTGTTGTTATTGTTTTTTTTTTTTTGTTGTGGTTGTGATTAGCAATTGTTTTGATAATATGAGTTTACTATAATATAGAATGACAGTCAATGGCAGATTTGGTCACCGGTCAGTTTCTCACCACTGTAAGTTCCACATGATTGAATCTGCTTAGACGAGATACTGACGGTGTATCCAGTGCATTAGGATCTTCATGTTCCTTATCCTATTTCTTCCTTCTATGATTTATGGTAAAAGGAATTGTGGATTTTCCTGAGCTACACACTCAAATAAGATAGAATTGGGTGGATCAAGACACTAGATGTGAGTTAGAATTCATTTTTGCATCCTCTAACGTATTTGGACAGTGTATTTTTGGCTAGATGGTTCCGGTGTACAATACGAACATGAGTAAGAAGCATATTATGTATAAAAAACGATTCATGTGGTAATAAAAGATTTTTGGAGGTCTCATTTTTAACCCAGAGGGTATGAAAGAAACGGTCTACATTAAGGAACATAGTATTAATATAAAACGATGTCAGTTTGTAACAAACATAGATTTGGTACGGTCTCATTTAACAGGGTTGCAAAATGAACAACGTCGTACAATAAGTAATGAGTATTAATATTATTACAATGTCAGGCATGTACATAGAGTGGACTCGCTTTTAACCAGAGGGTTGCAAATGTAAGTCATACAAATTAAGAGAACGAGTATGTAATATATGATAAACCAAGTTATGTTGATACCATAGATTGGAGGGTCTCATTTTAACGAGAGGGTTTGCAGGTTGAACAGTAGGTAAATAAAGAACACGAAATAAGTAATATGAGTAATAAAATATAATATAAATTGTGTGTTTGTCTGTCTGTAATCGAACTATATTACAACCGTCGTAACAATTCCCTTAGTTTTTACGTCATGATTTTTTTTTTATTTGACCTTCATATAAAAGGAATAATAATAACAAGAAGAATATAACTAAATTTTATTCTTTATTCCTATTTAATGAATGTTAAATTAGAAAATCACAATGAAAACGAGGAGTGAAGGAAAAAGCAAGTTCAAGTTGTTCTATTTTTCACTTAATCCACTATGTTCAAATTTTTTATTGCTTCTTATTTAGTTTCATTAGCTTTCTAATTAAATATAATTTTATTACATTAAAACTTAAATACTGCACTCTATTCAATCTTTTACTGGGTTCTTATTGAGTTTCATAGCTTCTAATTTATATAAATTTAATTAATTAAACTTAAATACTTGACTCAATTCAATACTTGTTTATTGTTCTTATTATAGTTTCATTACTTTTAATTAATAATATTACGTTTAGGCAAAACTTATATTTCTAGATAATGCTGGTCAGCTATATAGAATAATTAGATAAATAATAAAATAAAAATAATTTTCACCTTGTGAGTGTTAAAATTCCTAGGCATAAGATTGTGCGTGCGCTTGATTCCAAAATTTGAACTTTGTGTTGTATTACAGATACTACTTTTATGATATATTTTGTGTTAAGGCAATGATGCAGGTGTTGTTTTCTGAAAGAGTTCCAGAATTTGGTGTATTCCACGTGGAGACGTTTCAAAAGGCTACGGCCGTTTCACAAGTGAAAGGATCAGTTGGCTAAATCTGGCATAGAATTATTGAAATGAACTTAATTGTTTTTAAGAACAATTTATGATGAGTGTTTAGTGAAGGAAAAATGCAGTGTAATTTCGAAAAAGTATAAAGTTGTTTATTTTTTTACCGGCTTGTTTCAAAAGTGAAGTCAGGGAGACTCTAATTGCTTAATTCTGGTAAACTAAAGGTGAAATTATAATATAAATAAAAACAACAAAGAAGACAACAGAAAATCAAATGGTTATGTTTAAAAGTGATCACCGATTCCAGCAAAGGGCAGCTCAGCATAAGCTAAGAAGAGGTTCCTCATAAGGATTGCTTAAAAAACAACCTATAAAAATAAAATAAGTCCTGACAACTGGGAAAAGCTGGCACTAAGAGAACTGACTGGAGAGTTCATGTGGATGATGGCTGTACCAGTTATGAGAGTGAAAGAATCGTGCATGAAACCTAAAGGTCACTTCGAAAGGGTTACACTGTCATATTGGAGAGAACGTGGAGGTTGGAAGTGTGACATGTGGTCGAGTTTTGCTTTCGAGGGCTGGCTATGTCAATCATAGAAATCTCACCTGGGTCAATCCATGCAGAAATCCAGGAGTAAATAATGTGTCTTGTGGCTATCTGTGGCAAGGTCTGTAAGTCGGCTTCTGGTCTTAAGAGACATATGGTGGTGCATAAGCATCAAAATTTTATCATCTGACTCATCCGATTCATCTGATCATCTCATTCAACGGGGAAGAAGTCTTTTCATGTCATATTTGCGTCAAACTTGTAGATCTGCAGCAGGTTTGATGAGTCCATTTGAGGGCTCATGCAAGGAAGGGTTCTGGTGTGGAGTTTTGGGATTGGTGAGGGACGGCAATGATCTGTAAAGATTATGCTATTGCCATATATACATGCATATATATATAGTTAATATATATATATATATAGGAATATATGTGTGTATGAATAGTATGTATATATATATGTATACATATATATGTGTGTGTGTGTGTGTGTGTGTGTGGCATATATATTATATATATATGAATCTATATATTCATATATATATATATATATATATTATATATATTATATATATTAATATATATATTATATAAGTATATATATATTTATATATATATGTATATATGCATATATATTCATGTATATACATCCATATATATATATATATATATGCATATATATTCATATATATTTTTTTCATATATACATGTATATATATATATGTGTGTGTATATGCATATATATATATATATTTACATATATGTATATTCCTATATTACTATAATTGTATTATATATATATATATATATATATATATATATATATATATATAATCAGACACCCACATATAGTACATTTTTCGCCGTATCATGGCTCATATACATATACATATATATTTATTATTATTGGCATTTCATATATATATATATATATGAGTATAGATAAAAGGATATGAAAACAACACAATATGCTGTTAATGTGAAAATATTTTATATCATATTCATAGTTGATATTGAACAATATTTCGATTCATCTTCAGAGCTTGTCTTTTTATAAAATCGAAATATTGTTCAATATTAGTAATATATATATATATATATATATATAAATATATATATATATATGTATATAATATTTATATATTAAATCTTAATAAGAAACTTATTGTAATCTACGTCGAGGAAGGACTGAGATTATAGAAAATTAACAGAATATGAGGAATTATATTTCTCAACTCATATTTGCATTGAGTTGACATGTACAAATCATTGAAAATGTTGGCTAATTGTTCAATAAACAAAAATTATATCTGCTATTAAATGTGATAAAACTTTTTCTTTTGCTTTTGTTTACTCTGTTTTGAATATTTACAGTACGATACGTTGACTTTTTATTATTATTGGCATCTATAGAGACGATGGTATAGTGTCCAAATCAAGTGGAACTACCTAGCCAGTGCAGGTTGATGTGAAGGATTAGCTGTCGCCAAAGCAGCAGGTCCCTTTTCCTCACATTGCCATTGTAGTCCAAATGAAAGGAAAGGCAAAAAAATGCAGTTTGATAGCGATAATGCCACAGGAATTGCTGAATAGCTCTGAAGTTCAGCACCTTAGGGACTCCATCTCCGGATTTGATTTCGGGGTTTATTCCCAAGCCTTTTCTTGAAATGGGGTATAACCGCTAGGCAGCAGCGAGGTTTAGTAACAGACTTTTCCTCGTCTAGATGGATTGCTATCCAAGGCTAAGGAACCACATCTACTCCGTTTAGGGATTTATGTGAAAATGAATTCCCCCATCCTACCCAATCGAGTGGATGGTCGTCAGTTCCCTAAGAACTCATTCGCCCTTTGATAGATATTGTTTTTAGTTATGCTAGGTGTCCACACACCTACCACACTAGCCAACCCGAGGTGTGAATGATAGGGGTGCCAGTTTAGTCATCGACAACCCGACCATGGAACAGGTATTACCACGGCACACCAAAATATACGGCTTTATATGGCACATAATCGACTAGTCATGTCAAGGCCTAGCACCTATATGATTGCCCCAACCCTATTGCCCTTATGGCAACACCCAACCCCTTTTCATCATATGGGTGCTAGAAGGCAGTGGCTGAGGGTTTTCATGGACTGTACAGCTCTCTACTTCAAGAGAGGATAAACTATGATACAACTAAGCAGATCAGCGGACAAGGATTAAAACTGACACACATCTTTCTAATTCAAGAAAGGATTAAACTTTATGCCACAATGGATCTCCACTGTAAAACTGCTTATGCCTACACCCGAAAATGGCCACACGAATCGTAACAATGGTCAACACAAGGTTAAAGCATGTCAATCAAATTCCCTGTGTTTTTCCAACATATCAACCCCTCCGAACGAGCAGCATGTGACACAATGTCAATTTATTAAGCGGAGTTTATCAGGTTTGAATTTAAGTTTTCCTTCTCCTAGACTGGTTACCTAACCAAGGTTAAAGAGACCAGTCTGTCCTACAATTCACTCATAGCTAGAGGGATGGTCGTTGGATGCATACCTTTCCCAAGGGTATTAGCGCTATGTGAAATGCAAACAACCTCGTGCAGGATTTGAACTCGGGTCGACGAGTCCATTTCCTATGACTCTAACCATTACACCACTAATCCGGTAGATAGATAGATAGATAGATAGACCGGGGAAAAAATTGAGTTAAATCGAACTTAACGGACCTAAATTCCACCATCGTATATCACCCCGCCGAAAGAGAAAAAAAAAATAAAATCAGCGAATTAACTCAATTTAATGAAATTTTCCGCGTTGATATATTAATGAATAAAGATTAAATTGAACCACGTATCTTTGAAAATCTGTGTCACGCCTCAAAGATACGTGGTTCAAATTAACTAAGCTGAAAAAATATAAAGGTCTTTAAATAAAATAACTGGTGCATTATATCTTTTATTCCTTAATATATTAACACTGAAAATTTCATCAAATTCGGTTAATTCCCTGATTTCTTTTTCTTTCAGCGGGGTGACATAAGATGGTGGAATTTGGGTCCGTTAAGTTTGGTTTAACTAAAAATTGTTACCAAGCTAAATTTGGTATTTTTTGGTATTTTCTGAAAGCTTAGGGTATCCTCTTTTGAAATTTGAACCCTCTGGGAAAAATATTAGGGAGGTGGGTATGCAAACCAGATCTCGTTTTAACGTGGGCCCACCCACAAGCCGAAGCTCATGGGCGGGAAAGAACAAAAATTGCGTCGATCCCTTCGTCATTCCCCCTCAAGGAGGGCGACTCAGGCGCTGGGCATTAAACCCAGCCCTGGTATTGCCTGGTGGGGATAGCCCCCTGGGATCGACACTATTATTTTTAAAAACTCTCAACAAGTCCAGCGGCCGAAGTTCGCTGGAACCCCGGAAAGCAGAGTTTTTTTTTTAACAATAAAGATGAGGACAACAGCCTGAAAAAATGTAAATGATACAATGAATCTATTGTTCGCAATTTTGTTGAATAAAAATCAATTTCTTTGTTGGGTCGTTCACAAAGCGCTTCGTCGCTGACTGCCGTCTCGCGTCGGTCAACTGCTCCTGCTAACTGCCCAGCGCTCCACTCACTTGGTTTTTATGGGCACAGTCCCCCGACATCCGGGCACGTGAATTACACCTCGCGTCCATCCAGCGCCTGAATCGCATTTCTTTGCATTCCGGAGGGCGCGGGTTCGACTCCGGCAGGCAAGACAATGTCTTGCTCTTTTTTTTTAATGAGTGCGGTAGTACTCGTTCTCAGTCACAGTAATAATCTAAATATATATTTCTCTTCTTTTTTTTTTTTTTTTTTTTCTTTTTTCTTTCTTTTTTCCTTAGAGCTGAGTACTGGACTGGTGGTCGCTGTCATCCTGGGCGTCGTGTCGTTCGTGCTGGTCATTTTGTGCATTGTATGTTTTGTACGTCGTCGCCAGATCCAGGCTGTCACCTACAAGAGATTCACGGAAAATTCGGCTCAACCAAGCGTGATTCCGGACTCGCATTTCCCAAGCATCGCTGAACACGCACTCCGACAAGAAGATCCAATCAGAACAAACGAACTTTTATGAGATACAACAAACACACACACACACACACTCTCATCATACACACACACACAGGGACACACTCACACACACAGGGACACACACACAGACACACCCATAAAAGACATTAAAGACAATATTTTTAAATTTGGCCGACTTTGTTTATTTATTTGTTTATTTATGTTTGTTTGTTTGTGTTGGATTTTTAGGATATAGTTATTTACTAAGCTTAGCTTAGATGTGCCAGGAGTATGGGGCGCCCAATGAGAATCGAACTCATTAACAATGGTATACGAATACTAGCTTGCTAACCATTACACCTCGGGAATATTTAGGATATAATTATTTATTATATATAAAATGAATTTATATACAAATGTGGCCCAAGGCCTAAAGGGGGGAATGGGGTAAGAGACTGGTCTTCACTATCCTATCTTTTAACTTAACTATTCCCATTCGTGACCGATTCATTCAACAATTTTCCATTCACCATAAAACTCATTCACACAAAAGTCACCAAAACATTCCATTCGCTCTATGACAGTCCTACACTTAACCCAGCATATAAGGTGTGTGACAAAGGCCCACTTCTACTTATAGACTCGCCGATAAACATGTGACAACCTATTGTCCAATCACTGGCAGTGTTCTGCTGCTGATATTATTTTTTATACTGGCTGATTCTAATCTTAGCTACTCACAACCACTTGGATCTTCATGGACGACGGATCATAGGATTATATCACTGGACCTTTTTGACACTACGTAGGATTCCAAAACTTAGGACTTATTCACTTACCAAAGGATTCTATAGTAAAGGACTTATTTACTTACCAAAGGATTCTATAATTCAGGACTTACTTTATTTACTTTAAGTTCTTTACAACTAGCCAAGGATGGCGGTCAGATACTTAACAGTTTTTTTTTTTTTTGTTTTTTTTTTTTTTGTTATTCTTCCTCCACGTTGTTCTCCTCATACTTTTATTCTTACTTCTTTTTATTCTTTCTTTCTTTTGTAACGAGATAATGAAGGTCCTGACTTTTGTGAGCCCTACTATAGAAAAAGGAGGAAGAAGAAATGAGACAAGGTGGAGCTATAAACCAATTCCAAATACAGGATTTTGCAAGTGCAGGATCCTCCATACTATCACCAGACTTAATTTGATACAACCTTTTCTTGTTTCTTGTGCAATTAAAAAGTTGGTCAAATGTACAAATGCATCATGGGAAAAACAAACAAAAAAATAAGAGAAAAAATATATTTTATTGAAGAAGTGATCATGATGGAAAAAACACTGAACTGAAATACAATACACAATTTTGTAGAGAAACACTTAGAATTTGTTTAATAAGAATTTTGACCACTCCAAGAGTTCCTCTGACATGCAAGAGTTAAAAAAACTATAGCAGTTGTGAAGGCGTTTTTGTATGCTGGGACACAATGGTTAAGTGGGACTACAGTTAGAGAAAAAAAAGGGGGAAATAGAATGTGTTAAATCCAGGCATATGTATATGGGAGGGTGTTTGTCCTTTAAGGCCACAAAAGATCAGTCAGTAACGTTTAAAAGAATTACACGGCCACCATAAAGTTAAGCCCGAGAAATTATCTTTAGGTGGCTGGTTTTAAGAGAAAATGGGTCTTGAAAAAGTTAATGGTCTGAAAAGTGGGGACACTGAGATTGATAAAAAAAAAGTAATGGTTATAGTTTTAGGAGAAATCAGAGACCTGAAGTCTGAGAAGAAAAGTAGGTACCCGGTTCTGGATGGTTGGATCCATGGGGATGTGTAAGGGTGGAATTTGCATATATGCAGCTGGCTCAAGTCACTTCAAGAGTTTCAGACCAGCTGTTGGACGAGAGTCTGTCCCCGTAGCAGTAAATAGAAAATAGGCAGGGACCCACATCAGTGAAGCCAGCAATCGACTTATAGGTAAGACAAATTTCTTGCCAGTTGACAACATAGACTTAAGTGACCTCTGCTCCACCACAAACTGCACAACGTGTCACACCTTCCTCCTCCATCAGTGTCCTGTTATCAAAACTTTGTGTTGTGTTTTTCATCCTTGTGAACCTGTCTCTAACTTGTGCCCTTCAAATCAGCCAGCACAGAACATGACAATGTGGGGTCATCGACATTGACTAGCTGAGAACAGTCAACAGAATTCTACAGGACTGTGATACATGCTCTCATTCAAAGGTGGAATATTGCTATTGAGAGAAAAGGTGACTATGTGGAGGAGTAGGGATGTGATCCACAGAGGACCAGCTTCATTTTGATGTATGGCACATGTTCCTGTGTTGGTAATTATACTTGTCATAAACAAAATGGCATTACTTTGTGATTCACCTATGTGGAGAAGTAGGGGTGTGATCTACAGAAGAACAGTTTCATTTTGATGTATGATGCATGTTCCTGTATTGGTAATTATACCTGTCATAAACAAAATGGCATTACTTTTTTATTCAGCCTCGTATAATATCTAAGTATCCAAAAATTACCGAAGCATTTTTGCATATATTGTAGAAATATTGGGCTCTGATACATCAACAGGCACACAATATGAAAATATAAAATATACAAAGATAGGTTTGTCAAAAAGTATAAAATAATTTAAAATATTTTTGTCAAAATAATTTTTTTTTTTTTTAACTGGGGTGATTATATATTAATACTCATTTTCCATAAAAGTACAAACGTTATCATCTTGCAACACCCTCTGGCTAAAAATAAGACCATCCAAATCATCCAAGATGAAATGCAAAAATGTAAATCCTGATTATCTGGTGTTGCTTATCAAACAAATTCTTATTCATATGAGTGTTGTCACCTCT
>CM042175.1:88660-101141 GCA_023376005.1 Doryteuthis pealeii
AAATTTTCAACAGGATGTTAAGAGTTAAAGTTAGACATTCTCCAAAATTTTAGCTCCCAATTCTAAAAATTGGCAGATTAATGTCGATTTTTAGCTCTACAAATTTGATGGGGGTTGCAAAAAATGGCAGCTTTTTGTAATCTATTTTTTGTCTGTAAAATGAGTTCTAGAGCTTCCCTACTCCTAAAAATTGGTTTAAAAAGGGATTTTTTGCTGAAAAATCCAAAAATGATATCAATAAAGTCTTAAAGTTAACCAATTTTAAGTTATTGATGATTTCATATTTTTTCATATGAAGATCAATATCCGATGTGGCACTGCATCTATGACAAAGATTTTTTTGGATCTGAAATAAAAATTTTGTGACACCAGTCCTGGAACTTTTCTGACATACTAACACTAAGCACAAGGGAAGGAAAGACAAGATAAACTTATTTGTACACACATGAACATTTAACCTTTTATCTACATTAATCTACAGAGTGGTCTGAAAGTAGGGTTAGGGGTACGGTTGGGGATACATTTAGCATTAGAAGAAGAAGAAGAGAAGAAGAAGAAGAAGAAGAAGAAGAAGAAGAAAAGAAATCAAAACGCCTCGTTTTTATGAATATTTTTTATTCCTCAATAACGATAAGTGGTAGGGTGCAGGTTAAATCCTGTTGAGAATTTTCTAAGTCCAGATCCCCATTCCGATAAGGGTTTATCGAAAAATGCCTAAAAATGGCCTTTTCATTTAAAGTTACCTGTTATTTCCCCCTAAATCAAAGACTTTTAAATATGTTTAATATTACATTTAAACAAAGGCGATCGTTTGGGGTAGATTAGGAAAATGAATGTGACTTCTCGCCAGGTGGATTGTTGGCGGTAGAAGAAGAAGAAGAAGAAGAAGAAGAAGAAGAAGAAGAAGAAGAAGAAGAAGAAGAAGAAGAAGAAGAAGAAGAAGAAGAAGAAGAAGAAGAAGAAGAAGAAGAAGAAGAAGAAGAAGAAAGAAGAAGAAGAAGAAGAAGAAGAAGAAGAAGAAGAAGAAGAAGAAGAAGAAGAAGAAGAAGAGAAGAAGAAGAAGAAGAAGAAGAAGAAGAAGAAGAAGAAGAAGAAGAAGAAGAAGAAGAAGAAGAAGAAGAAGAAGAAGAAGAAGAAGAAGAAGAAGAAGAACTCAAAATTCTATGTTTAATATTTAGATGCCTTGATGAGTTATTTCCCTTGCATTAATAACTGTTCTCGTGGTAGTTAGGTTGTTGCATTGATGTTAATTCATACTAGTACAAAATAAAAAACACCCTCCAGGCGATGTAAAAATACATTTTTGAAACATATTGCCTGAGAGGTGGGAGTAAAAAATTCAATGTCAGCGAGTTTGTACCCTAAGTAAGTAAAATCATCAAATTCATTAAAAGATTAAAAAATAAAACAATTTGAAATGTAAACTTTAAATATGTATTAAAATAAAACAAACTATATATAGATATATAATACCAGTCATGTATTTATTAAAACTTGTTTTAAAAAAACAATGAGGACTGTCTAATGTTGCATGTTCAAATTTTGAGTGTATTTATTCTATGTTATGACGATTTTGGGTAATGTGACGTAAGCAGTGACGTAATTTTTGTTACAGACAAAAACCGGAAGCGAATCTCCATTATTAATAGATATTACATTCTGGTTGTTATTTATATCTTTGCGTTCTTGTATTTTACTTGAATAAACAAGTCATGTATTTTATCTTGTAAATCCAGTTCCCTAACAGATATAAACAAAACAAAAAACAATTAGACAGACACACACACACATACATATATTCAGTTAACCAATCCTCAACAATCCAACTTTCTAGACCAACACCCGTGGTACCACCATCCACCATTCTGACACTCCCCATCTAGTGAGAAGAAAATCCATTAACCATCCCCAACCACCCCTCTCCCTACTGACGACCTTCCGTTTTCAGCATTTTGAGAATGTCCATCATTGAAGCAACTACAATATCCAAGTCCTGGAGATGGTCTAATCAAATTTAATTTAATTAAGAGACCGAAACGTTGCATCGTCGACAATAAACATCCAGTTTCCATAACATCCCGTGTTTGTCTACCTTTCTCCACATACTGTCGGATTAACCTCCTCACATTTCTCACACCTATCACTTATATAAAAGTAGTAAGTTTCACAATGCCTTAACTTTTACAGGAAATCGCATTTCTATACTAGAACTTACGCAGATGATTGTTAAAAAGTTACCTCCCTTATATCAAGTAGATTTTTTTTTTTAAGAGTCAGATTCAGTGGGAATTGTGAAACACGTTGAGTTCTGGGGGATTGAAGCATGAAGCAGACCCCATGGGCTAGATAAGGACAATACTCCCTTAAAAACCTCTTCATCGGGTTTCACAAACTAAATAAATAAAGGGTTTCAATATACTGGCTGTTTCATATGCACAGGGTGTTGGAGAAAAATTGATATAATTCTGTAGTGTATGTACTTGTAACTATGTGTGTATGTGTGAATTGTAGTTAGATGTGTGTGCGTATGTGTGTGATTAGATATGTTTATATATGTGATTGTGTGTGTGTATATATATATATATATATATATATATGTGTGTGTGTGTGTGTGTGTATGCATATATATATGGTTATTTCCTATAACTCCAACATAAACAAAGGGGAACCACTCTTGACTGATAATTTATTTATTTATTTTCCCCATTAAACTAACCCTAACCCTAACCATAAACCCTAACCCTAACCCTGTCTTCTTTTTTCCTAGTAGATCAATAAATAAATAAATAATTTATCAGTCAATAGTGGTTCTCCTTTGTTTATATTGGAGTTATAGGAAATAACCATATATATATATATATATATATATATATATATATATATTCCATTAGCTACCAATTAAATTGAATACTTTAGGACTTTCCTGTCTCATATTGTTTCTGTTGGACTTTAAATAAAGTCTGTTTGTTATAACTATTTGTTCTACGTAACTATATATATAATTCCAGCATTAAGTGACCTTCTGATATAAGCTAGCGCATTATAAGAAATTGGTGTTAGCTACAAAGTTAAAACTATCTTAATTTTTATACTACCAATTAAACTGAATACTTACCAAAAAAATCCCTGTGCATTTAACAGATGATCTCAAAGTATGATTCTGATGGATACGGTTTTCTTTGGTCCAGGTAAATATGATAGCAAGGGGAATGAAGATATTTAGAGGGGGAATTGATAGGCACATGATAATTAAGAGATGGGTTTAGGATTTTACCCTATCTTGTTTTCTATTGTTTCTGTTGGACTTTGCTCATGCAATAAAGTCTGTTTGTTATAACTATTTGTTCTCTGTAACTATATGTACAAGTCCAGCATTAAGTGACCTTCTGATAAAAGCTAGCACATTATTAGAAATTGGTGTTAGCTACAAAGTTAAAACTACCTTAATTTTTATACTACTGTAGCGTTAGTTTCGTATTTGCCTGGGAGAGTTGTCTGCCCGGTTTAGTTTACTGGTGCCCACTAGGGGCTATAGTATTTAGCGCCGGGTTCAAACCCTTCGGTCTCTTTTCCTGTTCCAGTAACCACGAGACACATGGGGTAGATTTTGGTCTACCCCTTCTCGTTGGGGCCTCGCCCCCCCCTTACATTACTGTAAGTGAATTATACAGCATGGACTATTCTTAGTCTCATGTCTGTACTTTTTGTATATCTTGTACCATTCATGAATGTGTATTTATCTTTCAACATGTAACTTTGTTTTACCTATGTATTATGTATCTTGTTATATCCATGTGCTGTATACGTATTAAATGTTTTGTCTGTCAACCTTCGTCGGAGTCTTGTATTCAAGTATATGTAACTTCGAACCTTTCTTACACTACCAATTAAATTGAATACTTTAGGACTAACCTATCTTGTTTTGTATTGTTTACTTTGGACTTTGCTCAGACAATAAAGTCTGTTTGTTATAACTATTTGTGTCAGTTACAAAGTTAAGATTGAATACTTACCATAAAATCCCTGTGCATTTAACAGATGATCTCGAACAATGATTCGAATGGATACGGTTTTCTTTGGTCCATCTCGGTTGAAGATAACAGCCACATGAAAGAAATTCTTGAAACGGAATCGGATTGAGTCACGGTTTGTCACAGGAAGTCTTTTGTTGTTCATTGTGACCATATTTGGTGTGATCTCGATATGTCGTCGGCGTGATTTTAGGGTGAGTTTGTACAGGTTATCCATGCATGTAACCGAGGAACTCTTCTCGGATTCACCATATATTTCAACATCTGAAATAAAAAGAAATAATCCATCCTTAAGCATCTTGGGTTGTCACTCACGGCCGACAGGTAGCCCCATTGGAAGGTGCTTACCCCTCTGCAGAGGTGCAGCCAGTGTTTTCTAAAACCCCAGCTGACAGAGCTGATAGAGTCAATGAAAATCAAAGTTGTCATCGATCAGTACTCTATAGTAACTCTCTCTCCCCATGAATGTATTATAATAGTAAACATTATTTTCAATATAAAATGAATTGGAAATGATTTTTACTATAAAAATGAATTGGAAATGATTTTTACTATAAAAATGAATTGGAAATGATTTTTACTATGAAAATGCATTGGAAATGATTTTTACTATAAAAATTCATTGGAAATGATTTTTGCAATAAAAATGAATTGGAAATGATTTTTACTATAAAAATGCATTGAGAATGATTTTTACTATAAAAATGAATTGGAAATGATTTTTACAATAGAAATGAATTGGAAATGATTTTTACTATAAAAATGCATTGGAAATGATTTTTACTATAAAAATGCATTGGGAATGATTTTTACTATAAAAATTCATTGGAAATGATTTTTACAATAGAAATGAATTGGACAATGATTTTTACTATAAAAATGCATTTGAGCATGATTTTTACTATAAAAATGCATTGGAAATGATTTTTACTATAAAAATGCATTGGACAATGATTTTTACTATAAAAATGCATTGGAAATGATTTTTACTATAAAATACATTGGAAATGATTTTTACTATAAAAATGCATTGGAAATGATTGAATAATGAAAGAGAAATTATTTACCTGCTCGCAAATCCTTGAGGAGCAATACTTTGTCCTCGTTGATACAATCCTGGCTTTGACTCACACATAACGTCAAATTGCACTTAGCTGGTTTCACAACAAGTGCTGAACAAAAATAAAAAACAGAGAAAAAATCCTTCATTATTTAAAATACAAGGTACACTCATTTTACTATGAAAATACATTGGAAATGGTTTATACAATAAAAATGCATTGGAAATATTTTACTATAAAAAATGCATTGGAAATGATTTTTACTATAAAAATGCATTGGAAATGATTTTACTATAAAAATGCATTGGAAATGATTTTTACTATAAAAATGCATTGGAAATGATTTTTTACTATAAAAATGCATTGGAAATGATTTTTAATAAAAATGCATTGGAAATGATTTTTACTATAAAAATGCATTGGAAATTTTTTACTATAAAAATGCGTTGGAAATTATTTTTTACTATAAAAATTGAAAATTATTTTTACTATAAAAATGCGTTAGAAATGATTTTAACTATAAAAATGCATTGGAAATGATTTTTACTATAAAAATGCAATGAAATGATTTTACTATAAAAATGCATTGGAAATGATTTTTACTATAAAATGCATTGGAAATTATTTTTTAAAAAATGCGTTGGAAATTATTTTTACTATAAAATTCATGAAATTTTTAAGAAATGATTTTAATAAAAAATGCATTGGAAATGATTTTTACTATAAAAATGCAATGGAAATGATTTTTACTATAAAAATGCATTGGAAATTATTTTTACTATAAAAATGCATTAGAAATGATTTTACTATAAAAATGCATTGGAAATGATTTTTATTATGAAAATGCATTGGAAATGATTTTTACTATAAAAATGCAATGAAATGATTTTACTATAAAAATGCATTGGAAATGATTTTTACAATAAAAATCCATTGGAAATGATTTTTACTATAAAAATGCATTGGAAATGATTTTTACTATGAAAATGCATTGGAAATGATTTTTACTATAAAAATGCATTGGAAATGATTTTTACTATGAAAATCCATTGGAAATGATTTTTACTATAAAAATGCACTGGAAATTATTTTTTACTATTAGAATTGCTTGCTTCCGGTATTTGTTCGATACAGCATGCAATATCTTTTTCTCCAAGTGTTTTATTAATCCAAGTGGTGCAGCCATACCATAGTACTGGCATGGCTACAAAAAAACCTGCTCTATCAGAAAGATACTGATTCATAACTGTATAACAGGTGACAGGATTAGGAAAAGGATAAAAAAATTTTACCTGGAAGTTTTTGTAGATGTGGTATTGTCGATGGTGATGATGTTGTTGGAGGATGTTCGGTGGTGGTTGTTTGTTCAGGGTATTCTTTGGTGGGTGTTTTGGTTACTGGAGGCTGCGCATGAAATTTAGCAAATTTCCTGTTCCCAAATTGAATGAAGCCTGTAATACAAAAAATAAAAAATAAACAATCAAGCAGATATCCCTTTAAAAGAATTGAATTCAACAAAACAACAATACAGACTTTATTGTCTGAGCACGTGCAACAGGACATGCATGATAAGATACAAAACAGATAGGACGAAAGTCCTTGGGAAGAAACAAAGAGTTCATGAAGAATATGAGAGTCACTTATTAATAGTTAGGACACAAAGCCCCACCCCCCACCACTTAATGGACAGACATATCACACGTCTAGTCCTTCTTTTCTGGATGCTAGACCAAGAGATAGAGACAGAGAGCTTCCCAGGCTGAGTTTAAATACCCAGTTAGTAGTGTCACCTAGTGAAGAAACCCTCGTGGCTAAAAGAAAGCAACAGACGATCTGATTGCATTCATACAGCAGAATTCCTTGAAAATCTACAGAAAAGTGTTGGAGGACTATCAGATGCCTACATGGAGTTGCTAAACACTGTAGTCAAGCCCTGGATAACAATGGTAGCCAATGGTAGGTCATATGTATGGCAGCAGGAATTTTCCCACTGCCACACCACTGGGAAATGTCAAAAATATTTGTCGGCGAATTTTTACGACTAAGAATTGAATGTGTGGTTCTTAAAATATGTTAGAAGGCGGTGAAAGTCAATTAAATTCGCTCCTAGATAGATATACACACATTCTTGCTGATTTTCTTGTTTAAGACATTCTAAATCTATTATTCTTGTTGGGAGTGATATAGTTATTTACTAAGCTTAGCTTAGATATGGCACAAGGCCGGAAGTATGGGGCACCCAGTGAGAAACGAACTCACTAACAATGGTTTGCGAAGCGAGCTTGCTAACCATTACACCACGTGAGGTGCCCATTATTTACTAAGCTTAGCTTAGATATGGCACAAGGCCGGAAGTATGGGGCACCCAGTGAGAATCGAACTCACTAACAATGGCCAGCGAATCTACCTTGCTAACCACTACACCACGTTAGGTGCCCATTTGGGAGTGATATAGTTATTTACTAAGCTAAGCTTAGATATGGCACAAGGCCAGAAGTATGAGGCGCCCAATGAGAATCGAACTCACTAACAATGGTCTGCGAAGCGAGCTTGCTAACCATTACACCACGTGAGGTGCCCATTTGGGAGTGATATAGTTATTTACTAAGCTTAGCTTAGATATGGCACAAGGCCAGAAGTATGGGGCGTCCAGTGAGAATCGAACTCACTAACAATGACCAGCGAATCTAGCTTGCTAACCATTACACCACGTGAGGTGCCCATTTGGGAGTGATATAAGATGTCCTATAAATACCCACCTAGATTTATAGACTAGCTAAGGTCACGTGATTGACTCTTGTAACCAATCACAAGCAATACTACTGGCCTGATAGAATACTTACACCCCCCCCCAACATTGGTCCTAATTCAAATTACACTCTTTGAGGACGAACACAGGATTGCCGGATCTTTACCAATACTCAGGAAGGAGTTATACGATTACCGGAGTAACCAAAGGGATTCATTATCGAAGGACTCTATACCAGTAACTGAGAACACTTTAGTAATAATAATAGGAAAAATGCAAAAATATTCCGTACACAGAGAGATTTTTTTACGACCTTCATCAGAGTGAATTTTTTTATTTTTTCAAAAAATGAAAAATTCACTCTGGTCGTAAAAAAATCTCTCTGTGTATGGAATATTTTTACATTTTTCCTATTATTATTATTATCATCATTTCAACTTCATCTGATTATTTTAATAATAATAATAGCGTAAATCCGTATACATTTTGATAAACGGACCGAAACACATGTGTCAGTGATATCGATTAAAAGTGATATCGATAAAATTCATTTTTATCCATCTACATTTCTTTTCTTTACTCATTTTTCCTCATATTGTCGGATTCAATTCCCTTTCCATTCTTACACACATATATATATTATATAATAATATATATATGTATATATATATATATTGGTGACAATTATATCATCACAGCCTTCATACATTCCCACGCGCACACGCACGATATCACATACATACGCACAAACAAAAATACGCACACACGCGCGTGGACACAATCTTCACGCATTTCCACGCGCACGCGCATGACATCATACACATACACACAAAGAAAAATACGCACACGTACAAGCAAAAAAATATTCCACATCACGTAAACACGCAAACACGAGAATAGAGTTTTTAAAAAAACGCACACATTTGACCATTTACACCATTTCTGTCATTTTCAAAGGAACCGTTTTGTTTTACCTGATGAATGCTTTCAGCAAGAAACCGCTGGTTGTAATACCGTTCCGAAATAAATAAATAAAAGCAAAAACTTTTATTTGTTACTTCATTGAACTATATATATATATATATATATATATATATATGTGTGTAAAAACAAAATTTTTTTGTGATGAAACAAAGAAAATACAGTGCTCAATCACAAATTGTAAGAGCTAATATTTATTTATTTTACAAAGTTTTCACAGATCAATGTTCATTATTAACAGCGACGAACCCACGTTATTTGCAATCCAAATGTGACATTGAGTAAAGAACTTCAACAAACCAATCTTGCTCAACAATTTGGATTGCAAATAACCTGGGTCGCTGTTTATAATGAACATTGATCTGTGAAAACTTTGTAAAATAAATAAATTATTAGCTCTTACAATTTGTGATTGAGCACTGTATTCTTTGCTTCATCACAAAAAATTTTGTTTTACACACATATATAATATATATATATATATATAGTATAGTTCAATGAAGTAACAAATAAAAGTTTTTGCTGTTTATTTATTTATTTCGGAACGGTATTTTGACAACCAGCGTTTTCTTGCTGAAACATCATCAGTAAAACAAACGTTCCTTGAAAAATGACAGAATGTGTAAATGGTCAAATGTGTGCGTTTTTTTTAAAAAAACTCTATCATCGTTTGCGTGTTACGTGATGCTGGAATATTTTTTTCTGTGTACGTGTGGCGTATTTTTTCTTTGTGTGTATGTGTATGATGTCATGCGCCGTGCGCGTGGAAATGCCGTGAAGATTGTGTCCACGCGCGTGTTGTATGCGTATTTTTGTTTTGTGCGTATGTATGTGATATCGTGCGTGTGCGGCGTTGGGGAAGTATGAAGGCTGTGATATAATAATTGTCACCAATATATAAATATATAAATATATAATATATATATATAATATATATATAGTAATTGTAAGAATGGAAAGGGCAATGAATCCGACAATATGAGGAAAAAATGAGTAAAGAAAAGAAAGGAGATGATAAAAATGAATTTTATCGATTATCACTTTTAATCGATATCACTGACACATGTGTTTCGGTCCGTTTATCAAAATGTATACGATTTACGCTATATATTATTAAATAATCAGATGAAGTTGAAAATGATGATAATAGATAATAATAGGAAAATGTAAAAACAATTCCGTACACAGAGAGATTTTTTTACGACCTTATCAGAGTGAATTTTCATTTTTGAAAAAATAAAAAAATTCACTCTGAATGAAAGGTTCGTAAAAAAATCTCTCTGTGTACGGAATATTTTTGCATTTTTTCTATTATTATTACTAAAGTTGTTCTCAGTTACTGGTATAGAGTTTCCTTCGATTAATGAATCCCTTTGCGTTACTCCGTAATCGTTATAACTCCTTCCTGAGTATTGGTAAAGATCCGGCAATCCTGTGTTCGTCCTCAAAGAGTGCTGTAATGATTAGGACCAATGTTTGGGGGGGGGGGGTTGTAAGTATTCTATCAGGACCAGTAGTATGCCTTGTGATTGGTTACAAGAGTCAATCACTGACCTTAGCAGTCTATAATCTAGGTGGGATTTATAGCGACATCTTATATCACTCCCAAATGCGGCAAAACCTACGTGGTGTAATGCGTGTAGCAAGCTAGATTCGCTGGTCATGGTTAGTTGAGTTTTCGATCTCACTGGAACGCCCCATACTCTCTGGCCTTGTGCACATATCTAAAGCTAAGCTTAGTAAAAACTATATCACTCCCAAATTGAGGCACCTCACGTGGTTGTAACTGGTTAGCAAGCTCGCTTCGCAGACCATTGTTAGTTGAGTTCGATTCTCATTTTTTGGGGCGCCTTCATACTCTGGCCTTTTGCCATATTCTAAGCTTTAGCTTAGTAAAATAACTATATCACTCCCAAATGGGCACCTAACGGGTGTAGTGGTTAGCAAGGTGATCGCTGGCCATGTTTAGTGGAGGGTTCGATATCTCACCTGCCCCATACTTCCGGCCTTTGTGCCATATCTAAGCTAGCTTAGTAAAATTAATGGGCACCTCACGTTGGTGTAATGTTAGCAAGCCGCTTCGCCCAAAAACCTATTGTTAGTGGTTCGTTTTCTCACTGGGTGCCCCATACTTCCGGCCTTGTGTCATATCTAAAGCTAAGCTTAGTAAATAACTATATCACTCCCAAACAAGAAAATAGGATTTAGGAATGTCTTAACAAGGAAAATCAGCAAGAATGTGTGTATATCTATCGTGGAGCGAATTTAATTGACTTTCACCGCCTTCTAACATATTTTCAAGAAACCACACAGTTCAATCTTAGTCGTAAAATTCGCCGAAAAATATTTTTGACATTTTTCCCAGTTGGTGTGGCAGTGGGAAATTCCTGCTGCCATACATTGACTTACCATTGGCTACCATTTTAATCCAGGGCTTGGACTACAGTGTTTTAGCAACTCCATGTAGGCCATCTTGATAGTCCTCCAACACTTTTCTGTAGATTTTCAAGGAATTCTGCTGATATGAATGCATCAAGATCGTCTGTTGCCTTTCTTTTAGCCACGAGGGTTCTTCACTAGGTGACACTACTAAACTGGGTATTTAAACTCATCCGGGAAGCTCTCTGTCTCTATCTCTTGCGTCTAGCATCCAGAAAAGAAGGACTAGGACGTGTGATATGTCTGTCCATTAAGTGGTGGGGGTGGTGCTATGTGTCCGCAACTATCAATTAAGTGACTCTCATATTCTTCATGAACTCTTTGTTTCTCCAGGACTTTCGCCTATCTGTTTGTATTTTCTTATCATGCAGGCCTGTTGCACGGCTCAGACAATAAAGTCTGTATTGTTGTTTTGGTTGGAATTCAATTCTTTTAAAGGATATCTGCTCCCGATTGTTTATTTTTTATTTTTTGTATTACAGGCTTCATTCAATTTGGAACAGAAATTTGCTAATATTTCATGCCAGCCTCCAGTAACAAAACACCACCAAGAATACCCTGAACAAACAACCACCACCGAACATCCTCCAACAACATCATCACCATCGACAATACCACATCTACAAAAACTTCCGTAAATTTTTTTTATCCTTTTCTAATCCTGTCACCTGTTCATACAGTTTATGAATCAGTATCTTTCTGATAGAGCAGTTTTTTGTAGCCAGTCAGTACTATGGTATTGGCTGCACCACTTGGTATTAAGTAAAACACTTGGAGAAAAATATTGCATGCTGATCGACAAATCCCGGAAGCAAGCAATTCTATTTTGTAAAAAATACATTTCCAGTCATTTTTATAGTAAAAATCATTTCGCAAGGATTTTCATAGTAAAATCATTTCCAATGCCATTTTTATCATAAAAATTCATTTCCAAATGCATTTTCATAGTAAAAATCATTTCCAATTGCATTTTTATAGTTAAAAATCATTTCCAAGGATTTTGATTGTAAAAATCATTCCAATGCATTTTTATAGTTAAAAATCATTTCCATTGCATTTTTATAGTAGAGAGACTATGGCTAATCACCAATGCATTTTTCATAATAAAAATCATTTCCAATGCATTTTATAGTAAAAAATCATTCTAATGCATGTTTATAGTAAAAATAATTTCCAATGCATTTTTATATAAAAACATTTCCATTGCATTTTTATGAGGT
>CM042175.1:101241-121241 GCA_023376005.1 Doryteuthis pealeii
TTGATTTACTGAAAACCACGCGTGAAAAGCAAAAAATTCAGTTCATTTTTTGTCTGGGGTGCCTAATGGTGTCATGGTCTATTAATCAATCCGTGACGTAAGCCACTGAGTTCTTGGATTTAATGGCATGGATATCAAAGGAAACATACCACATGATATCCTTCTCCAATCAGGTTCAAGAAATTATTCTATTAATTTTGGTTTGGTTTGCTTTGGTTTGTTTTACGGCATATCAACCTCAGTGGGTCATTTAATACCGATATAGTTTTGAAATAAATCAATTCTTAATGGATAATACATTTTTTTATAAATACATTTTTCTATTCTGGTTTTGTATTGTTTCTGTTGGACTTTAAATAAAGTCTGTTTGTTATAACTATTTGTTCTATGTAACAAGCATTAAGTGACTTTCTAATATAAGCTAGTGCATTATAAGAAATTGGTGTTAGCTACAAAGTTAAAACTATCTTAATTTTTATACTACCAATTAAATTTGGTTTGGGTTTGGTTTGTTTTGTTTTACGGCATATCAACCTAAGTGGGTCATTTAATGCCGATAAAGTTTTGAAATAAATCAATTCTTAATGGATAATACAATTTTTTATAAATACATTTTTCTATTTAACCCATAGATGGATCCTAACAGGTACTACCACTCCGGGTCAGAGTGGACCAGGGAGCAATGGTGATGATGGGGTGCTCCACATTCCCAAAACCTCCAAAACTGGAACCTCACCATCAGAGTTTAACGTCATTCCCAGGACATGTAGACCCTCAGCCACAGCCTTCTAGCACCCATATGATAAAGATTGTTGGGTCTTGCTATAAGAGCAATAGGGTTGGGACAATCATATAGGTGCTAATAGGTGACCATAAAATTAGGCTTGGGCATTTTATGGTAGGAATTTACGAGTAAAAAGTTGAAGTGTAAAAACGAACCCCCACTTTAAAACTAAGCATTCTAACAAAATAAAAACTTTTAGAATATACACACTGAAGTGAATATTAAAATAAAAACTTTTCGAATATACACATTGAAGTGAATACTAAAATAAAAACTTTTAGAATATACACATTGAAGTGAATATTAAAATAAATAAATAAAATATATTTAGTATTGTAAAATAACGGGTGCAAGAAAAATAAAACATTTTTTGCAAAAACACGGACATAAAATGAGGGTTCAGTTTATTTTATGGTAGGAATATACGTTGTAACAATAAGACCCGTTTCAACAGACATACGTGGTATCAACTGATATTAATCGAAAACTCAATTAATTCAGCGGATGTAACCCTGACGATTCAGATGATGAAACTCGAGTAGGTTACTATATATCCATTTCTTAAATAAATTTTGCTCTACATTGTATTGAGCACTTTGTATTTGTTTTTTCACGGTCTTAACCCCTGGATACTGTGCGCTCCCAACAATTGTACCCGTACCCACCGGTAAGCGACTACTCATACATATATATATATATATATATATAAAGATAAATCTAATGAGTCAGACGAACCTACTATTAGTTTCGCTTAATGCTCTTCAGGGCTAAGATCTGATGTTGGTTGTGTATTTTTACAATCAAACTATTTGCTGAGTTTTTTCTCACCTCAAGGATTTACCAACACGCTTGGTATATTAAATATACTAGCAAATATATGCACCCTCCGGGTGCAAGTATTTCAGTTTTAATATAATAAAATATCATATTAAATTAGAAAGGCTAATGAAACTGAATAAGAATGCAGATAAAAAGATTTGGAACAGAGGGGGTATAATTGAAAAATAGAACAACTTTGAAAATAACTCTTCCATCATTTTCCATTACTCCTGTCTTTCATTGGTAAATTTTCCTAATTTAACTATTTAGTTAAAACAGGAAGTAAAGAATAAAATTACAGTTATTTCTTCTTGTTAATGAATTTCTTTCAAGATTTATCCCCGAGATTTTTGCTCATATTCAATAAGAAAAAAAAAAACAAACAATTTGAAATCAATAATACTAAGCATATATTTATTAAAATCAAATTTTTAAAATCAATATGCAAATTAGCCTTCCCATTCATACTGTAAACCGCTCTTTTGTTGTATATTTAAATACAATTGCATGTTTTTAGTATGTAGATATGGTCAACAGTCTTAATGATGTAAAACAATTTTATTAATAATTGAGGTTTAAATAAAAATAAAATCATGGAGAATGTGATGTAAATAACAAAAGGAATTGTGATTTGTATAGTAATATAGTTTCGGTTACAGACAGAAAAACACACAATCTCCATTATAATAAGATATGTATATATATGTGTGTGTGTCTGTGTGTGCGTGTTTGCATCATCTATCAACAATATACCAACAAATGCCCTGAAGATGATCTAATTAATAGATCGAAACACTGCAGCGTCGGCCAATAAACTCACCACTTAACCCATTTAAACCTGTGTTTTTTCATTTTTCCTAATATACTACATACCGTCGGATTCACTACCTTTCTTCAGACACACACACACATATATATATATATATATATATATATATATATATATATATATATATATATATATATATATATATATATATGGAAATACGATGAGGAAATTAATCCGACAATATGAAAAGAAAATATTTTAAAAATATAACAGACACAGAATGTTATGATTAGGGGAAACAATTTTTAGTGTCAATACTTAAGTATTTCGGTATTTTATACCATCTTCAGGACACAGTGTCCTGAAGATGGTATTAAATACCGAAATGCTTAAGTATTGACACTAAAAATTGTTTCCTGATCGTAACATCCTGTGTTTTTTATATTTTTAAAATAATTTATTTTCATATATATATATATATATATATATATATATATATATATGCGTGTGTGTATATATATGGTGTGTGTGTGTGTGTATCTCTCTCTCTCTCTCTCTCTCTCTCTCTCTCTCTCTCTCTCTCTCTCTCTCTCTGTGTGTGTGTGTGTCTGCATCATCTAAAATGAAAATAATGGAACAATATTGAAAATAGAGTTTAAATCGTAATAATCTGTATGGATCCGATCCAAATTTCCCGCTGAGGTTGATGTAACTCTGATCCGTTCATTCTTGTCCGATTGCCAAAACAAAAAAAAAAAAACAACAAAACTGATGGTGGTTAATTACCCCACAACTTCTGCTCCCAAAATCTCGGTCGCACCCCCCACCCCTCCCCCGCTGGTATTACGTAAAGAAGAAAGAGTTGATATAAAATTTTTAAAAAAAAAGGTTGAACGTATTTATCTTTGGAGGCCCAGGTTTGTCTTGATTTTTATTTTGTGTGTTTTTATCTTTCCGCAAAGGTCAGAATTGATTTGACAGCCGCGCTGCACATCATGCGGACAGGGTTTTTCGTGTCAGAGGACAAATACTGGAGCAATTACTAAATGAGGGGTGAAATATTTGCTTGTTCAAGTTTGAACAGCACCTCCCCACCCCACGAAAGTCCCATATGATGACTTCCCTTGACCTGTCGCTTCCCCATCACACATACAGATTTGGCCGTAAATAAACAGTAAAATAACTAAACTATTTTTTTTTTATTATTTCCACAAATTTTAATGAAACTTCAATGGCCATAGGAAGTAATTATTTTCCTTAATTATGAAACAGCAAATCCCCACCCCCCAAAGTCCCAAAAGATGACTTTCTGCGACTTGTCTCTTCCTCATCACACATACAGATTTGGGCATAAGTAAACGGACAGTAAAAAAAAACTGAACTACTTTCCATTATTTCCACAAGTTTTAATGAAACTTCAATGACTTAGACACACATAGGAAGTGATTATTTTCCTTAATTATAAAACAGCACCTCCCCATCCTGAAAGTTCCATATGATGACTTCCCTTGACCTGTCGCTTCCTCATCACACATACACAATTGGACATACATAAACAGTATAAAAAACTAAACTATTATTGCCACTAATTTTAATGAAACTTCAATGGCCATAGGAAGTGATTATTTTTCTTAATTATGAAACAGCACCTCCCCATCCTGAAAGTCCCATATGATGACTTCCCTTGACCTGTCGCTTCCTCATCACACATACACAATTGGACATACATAAACAGTATAAAAAACTAAACTATTATTGCCATTAATTTTAATGAAACTTCAATGGCCATAGGAAGTGATTATTTTTCTTAATTATTCAACAGCAAATCCCACCCCCCAAAGTCCCAAAAGATGACTTTCTGCGACTTGTCTCTTCCTCATCACACATACAGATTTGAGCATAAGTAAACGGACAGTAAAAAAAACTGAACTATTTTCCATTATTTCCACAAGTTTTAATGAAACTTCAATGACTTAGACACACATAGGAAGTGATTATTTTCCTTAATTATGAAACAGCACCTCCCCATCCTGAAAGTCCCATATGATGACTTCCCTTGACCTGTCGCTTCCTCATCACACATACACAATTGGACATACATAAACAGTATAAAAAAACTAAACTATTATTGCCACTAATTCTAATGAAACTTCAATGGCCATAGGAAGTGATTATTTTCCTTAATTATAAAACAGCACCTCCCCATCCTGAAAGTCCCATATGATGACTTCCCTTGACCTGTCGCTTCCTCATCACACATACACAATTGGACATACATAAACAGTATAAAAAACTAAACTATTATTGCCACTAATTTTAATGAAACTTCAATGGCCAAAGGAAGTGATTATTTTTCTTAATTATTCAACAGCAAATCCCACCCCAAGTCCCATACGATGACTTTCTGCGACTTGTCTCTTCCTCATCACACATACAGATTTGGGCATAAGTAAACGGACAGTAAAAAAAAATGAACCATTTTCCATTATTTCCACAAGTTTTAATGAAACTTCAATGACTTAGACACACATAGGAAGTGATTATTTTTCTTAATTATGAAACAGCACCTCCCCATCCTGAAAGTCCCATATGATGACTTCCCTTGACCTGTCGCTTCCTCATCACACATACACAATTGGACATACATAAACAGTATAAAAAAACTAAACTATTATTGCCACTAATTCTAATGAAACTTCAATGGCCATAGGAAGTGATTATTTTTCTTAATTATTCAACAGCAAATCCCCACCCCCCAAAGTCCCAAAAGATGACTTTCTGCGACTTGTCTCTTCCTCATCACACATACAGATTTGGGCATAAGTAAACAGACAGTAAAAAAAACTGAACTACTTTCCATTATTTCCAAAAGTTTTAATGAAACTTCAATGACTTAGACACACATAGGAAGTGATTATTTTCCTTAATTATAAAACAGCACCTCCCCATCCTGAAAGTCCCATATGATGACTTTCTGTGACCTGTCTCAACCTCATCACACATACAGATTTGGCCGTAAATAAACAGTAAAATAACTGAACCATTTTTTTTTTATTATTGCCACTAATTTTAATGAAACTTCAATGGCCATAGGAAGTGATTATTTTTCTTAATTATTCAACAGCAAATCCCCACCCCCCAAAGTCCCAAAAGATGACTTTCTGCGACTTGTCTCTTCCTCACCACACATACAGATTTGGGCATAAGTAAACGGACAGTAAAAAAAAATGAACTATTTTCCATTATTTCCACAAGTTTTAATGAAACTTCAATGACTTAGACACACATAGGAAGTGATTATTTTTCTTAATTATTCAACAGCAAATCCCCACCCCCCAAAGTCCCAAAAGATGACTTTCTGCGACTTTTCTCTTCCTCATCACACATACAGATTTGGGCATAAGTAAACGGACAGTAAAAAAAAAACTGAACTACTTTCCATTATTTCCACAAGTTTTAATGAAACTTCAATGACTTAGACACACATAGGAAGTGATTATTTTCCTTAATTATAAAACAGCACCTCCCCATCCTGAAAGTCCCATATGATGACTTTCCTTGAACCTATCTCATCCTCATCACACATACAGAATTAGTCACACGTAAACAGACAGTAAAAAAAAAAACTAAATTATTTTTCATTTTTGACACAAATTTTAAAGTAACTTAAACGGCTATAAAGTAAAAGTAAGTAAAGTCGTCGGGGTGGCCTAATGTCGGTATCAGACATGCAGCGAGGGAGTCTATCCCCTTTTCCCTAGCGCTAGACCAAGGAGATTATTTTAGCGTCTGAGATGGAGCGCCACACCTACCATCAGCTCCTTACTTTACCACACAGATCCCTGTCCTACCCGTACGCTAAGTTGGCGAGGGCGGGTATCAAACTAGGAACCTTGTGGTTTCTAGCCGAACGCTCTACCAACCTGGCTATAGGAAGTGATTATTTTCCTTAATTATTGAACAGCACCTCCCCATCCTGAAAGTCTCATATGATGGCTTTCTGCAACCTGTCTCTTCCTCATCATACATACAGATTTGGCCATAAATAAACAGTATAAAAAAATGAACTATTTTTTATTATTGCGACAAATTGTAATGAAACTTCAATGGCCATAGGAAGTGATTATTTTCCTTAATTATGAAACAGTGACTCCCCACCCTGAAAATCCTATATGATGACTTTCTGTGACCTGTATATATATATATATATATAATATATATATATATATATATATATATATATGAGTATAAAAAGGTGGAATGAAAACATTACACAATGCAGTTAAAGAAGAAAACAATTTATGATATAATCATAGCTGATACTGATCAATATTTCGATTTTACAAAAATCATCATCAGAGCTCATTCACTCCGTAGTTGTTTGGGTCGGAGGAGATATTTGATATAATTATATATGATATAATATGATATGATATAACATGTATGTATATATATATAGTTGCTATAATGACATAATATAATAATATATATATACATATATTTATATGATATAATATACATATATATATACATATACATATATATGATATAATATACATATGTATAAATACATATATATATATATGATATATATATATATATTTGTTATAATTATATAATGATATATATGTATAGTTGCTATAATTATATAATGAGATAATATATATATATATATATATATATGTGTGTATGTGTGTGTGTGCGTGTGTGTATATGTGTGTGTGTGTGTGTGTGTGTGTGTGTGTGTAAATATATATAGTTGATATAATTACATATATATGTATGAAATGTATAAAAAAAATTCAATTGACATACCTCCAGAGTTCCTGTCTGGCAACATGTGTGCAGTATCTGCAAGGATTAATTGAAGGGGTTTATATTAGAAAGAGAAAAAAAAGTGAATATATATATATATATATATATATATATATATATATATATATATATATATATATATGTGTGTGTGTGTGTGTGTGTGTGTGTGTGTGTGTGTGTGTGTGTGTGTGTGTGAAATAAAATTGGAACTTAATCCGACAGTGTAAATATAATATATTGAAAAAAACAAAGGATGTTTACAAATGCATGGGCTCATCAGGAGAGAATGTGCAAACCGTTTCGGGGCCTTCCTCTCTACGGTCTAAAAAGCAACACCGGCCCTACCTCACTGATGTAAGGACCCTCGCAATATCATGCATCGACCACACGTGGATCGGTCTTCAACAAAAATAAGACGGGAAGAAATGACCGTTAGAAAAACAGAACGCTGCTAGTCAAAAGTTGGAATTATTCAAAAGAAAAAGTGCGCTGTCTGTTACTTTTTAAATCGTAGAGAGAAAGGCCCCGAAACGGTTTGCACATTCTCTCCTGATGAGCCCATGCATTTGTAAACATCCTTTGTTTTTTCAATATATCATATATATATATATATATATATATATATATATATATATATATATAAGGAGTTTGGTATGTACGTGTCGAGTTATAACTCACAAACGAGAGGTCATTCAGATTTGAAATCTCGCAGACTACTTGATATGCTTATAACTGAGAAACACACAAAATGTTTTTTAATAATTAAGCGAAATAATTCAATAATTAACAAAATGCAATAAATATTTTTATCTATTTACCTTTTGCTGAGGCAAAACGGGACTGGCTCCCGACAGCTGAAGATAAATGAAGAATATTTTTAGATATGCGCATTTAATATTACGAGGGAATGTATGATGTGTAAGGTTCAAAGTTAATTAATGAACATACAATTCCAACACGTTGTGAGACAAAACATTTAATATATATAACAGCACATGGAAACGATAAGATACATAATGTACAGGAGAATAGAACATGTAAATACATATACAATATTTAGGTATAAACAAGATACCCAACATGTACCTAACATATAAATGTCACAGACATGGAACTAAAGGATAACCCATGCTGTATAAAGGACTTACAGTAATGTAAGGGGGGCAAAAGCCCCACCGAGAAGGGGGGTAGATAGACTCTAGCCCATAGCAGTTCGTTGAGAAGATCCAGCTAAGAGAGAGACAAGTTCAAACCATATATATATATATATATATATATATATATATATATATATATCAATAAAGGAAGAACTCAATACAGTAATCCCATAATAAATTTATTTCGACAAAAATTGGGGCCCATATAAATCTAAGTTGATTTAAACCGGCTCCCCAAGTTTTTGCCTCATCAGATGGGTCTCAATTCACTTATGAACAAGCATATCACAAAAAACCCCAAAGAGCTGAATATATATATATAAATTCAAACAAAAACAAAAAAATAATTAAAAAAAATTATATATATTTTTTAACTGTGTGGGAGTGTAACCATAGAAACAGGAAGTGAATGAAAAAAAGAGATACATCTCAAAGTTGATTTCTAGGGTGTCCAGACAGACAAAAAGGTGACATGACAGAAAAGACAGAATAGTATATTAAAATATAAATAGACAAGTAAAATAAAAAGATTTTAAATTTAAACATTAGAGTATAATGATGTATAAAATAAAATACTAGTTAAGATATAAATAATAAAATAAATTAATAGAAGATAATAAAATTTAAAAAAATATAAATAATAGAAAATAAAAATTAATTAAAAATAATACTAATAAAAAAATAATACTCAGAAGAGTCCTGGAGACCTGAGGAGACTTGCTGTCACTCGGACTCCCTTACTACCAAGTTTTGGATAAATCTCATATATATATGTATATATATGCTGCGTGTATATTGTTATATTATACAAGGTTTGTCATAAAAGTATCGAGATTGAAGCTGTATTTTACCAAATAGAAATGAACAATGATCCATAAGGATCTTCAGGGTTAAATCCACTGAATTAATCAAGATATTGATTAATTACAGCTAACCGCAGGAGTTCATGTTGTAGTTATAACTACCTACTAACTAGATAACTAAAACACAAACTCCTGCAGTTAGCTGTAATTAATCAATATCTTGATTAATTCAGTGGATTTAACCCTGAAGATCCTTATGGTGAAACTTGTGTAGGTTATTTCTTCTATAAACTACTTACGTATTGAGCACTTTATATTTGTTATAATGCTGACTTATCCAGGTAAAACTTGTACCAACCAAATATTGAGACCAATACAATATTTCACAGTAAGTCATTCCTTTTCATTATAATATATATATATATATATATATATATGTGTGTGTATGTGTGTGTATTCCGTGTTTTTGTTGGGTCCAGTGACAGTATATGATAATATCATATATGTTGTTATAGATGGGACCCTAACAGGTTTTACCACTTTTGTTCAGAGTGGACCTGGGAGTAATGAAAATGAAGGGGAACTCCGCACTCCCCAGAGCTCCAGAATTGGAATCTCACCACTGCATGCAGTTTAACGTCATACACAGGACTCTAAATTCTTTAGTCACCGCCTTCTAATACATTTATGACAAAAAGGGTTGGGGGTTTGCCATAAATGTTGGGACAATCATATAGGCACTAGGGCTTGACGTGACCAGCCAATTGATAGGTACTTCTCTTCCGAGTCAGAGTGGATCTGGGAGTAATAGCAATGAAGAGGAACTCCACACTCCCCAGAGCTCTAGAATTGGAGCCTCACCACTGCCTGCAGTTTTAACGTCATACCCAGGACACTGCCAACTATTTTTTATTATAGATAATTATTATTACTAGCAAATATATCCATCCTCCGTAGGGTGCAAGTATTTAAGTTTTAATATAATAAAATATCATATTAAATTAGAAAGGCTAATGAAACTGAATAAGAATGCAGATAAAAAGATTTGGAACAGGGAAGGGTATAATCGAAAAATAGAACAACTTTGAAACTAACTCTTCCATCATTTTCCCGTTTACTCCCGTCTTTCATTGGTAAATTTTTCTAATTTAACTCTTTAGTTAAAATAGAAAGTAAAGAATAAAATGACAGTTATTTCTTCTTGTTAATGGATTTCTTTTAAGATTTATCTCCAAGATTTTTGCTCATATTCAATAAGATAAAACCAAACAATTAGAATCATTAAAACTAAGCATATATTTATTAAAATCAAATTTTTAAGATCAATATGCAAATTAGCCTTCCCGTACACACTGTAAACAGCTATTTTTTTGTATATATAAATAGAAATGTATGTTCTTAGTATGTAGATATGGTCAGCAGTATTAATAATGTAAAACAATTTTATTAATAATTGAGGTTTAAATAAAAATAAAATCATGGAGAATGTAATGTAAATAATTAAGGGAATTGTGACTTGTATAATAATATAGTTTCGGTTACAGACAGAAAAACACACAATCTCCATTATAATAAGAGATATATAATTATTATTATATTATATTTTATATATTATAATATTTTTATATATGTGGTTTAAAATGATACTTTTAAAGATTATAGATATGGTTTAGTAATTTAATTGATTTAATAATTATAGTTAAAGAAAGAAAAAAAAAGGAACATACCTCTTGGTGGAGGGGGTACCATAGCTGGAACGAAAAAAAATTATTCAATATTAAATTCTATAGTAGAGCGAAAAATTAAAACCAAAATCGAAATTTTCACTGTATTCAGATTATTTTAATACATTTTTTGAATAAAGATGAGGACAATAGTCTGAATAATCCAAATAACACTAATTTTTTTTAATTATTTAAAAAAGTAGATCTTTTAATTATAATTAATAAATCTCTTCTTTTGTTTTTTTTTAGATAAAACATACACATACACACATATAAATGTATATGAACAAGGCATGCACACAAACAGAACACACACACACAACAAACACAAACACACACACATGGTGTTGGGACACACACACCCACACCCATAAATAACCAAACAAAAACCAAAATTCTGTAATGTTAATCACACACACATATAAAAAAAAAGAAAAAAAAGAATCAGGTGATCCTGTTTGTAAAAAAAAAAAAATCATGCTTAGAGGGCGAGCCAAATCTGGAATAATAATCAAAAACTGAACAGACACCCACACACACACCACAACACACATAAACAAACACCCACCCACACACAGTAGAGTGAAAATTAAAGCCAAAATTGAAATTTTCACTGTATTCAGATTATTTTGATACATTTTTTTAATAAAGATGAGGACAATAGTCTGAATAATCCAAATAATACTAATTTTTTGGATTATTTAAAAAAACTAAATCTATTGATTATAATTAATAAATCTCTTCTCTTTTTTTTAGATAAAACATACACATACACACATATAAATGTATATGAACAAGGCATGCACACAAACAGAACACACACACCTAACAAACACACACGCACATACAAATAACACACACACACACACACATATATATATCCTTTGAATTCTTTACTACATATATATCCAACTCTCCTACGTAAGCTTACAAAAGCATGCAAATATCGAATATTTTCGAATATATATATAAGAATGGAAAGGGAATTGAATCCGACAATATGAGGAAAAAATGAGTAAAGAAAAGAAATGTAGATGGATAAAAATGAATTTTATCGATATCACTTTTAATCGATAACACTTACACATGTGTTTCGGTATGTTTATCAAAATGTATACGGATTTAATAATAACAATAACGTAAATCCGTATACATTTTGATAAACAGACGAAACACATGTGTAAGTGTTATCGATTAAAAGTGATATCGATAAAATTCATTTTTATCCATCTACATTTCTTTTCTTTACTCATTTTTCCTCATGTATATATATATATATATTTTTTTTTTGAGGTACCTCAGGCACCGGGCAATAAAACCAGCCCTGCCCCTTTTAGACGAGGGGTCAGCTGTTGCCTGGGGGAGATGGCTTCCTGGGATCATGCTGAATTATATATCTTACTGTCTAATGGCCAAAGCCAGTGGACACAGGTTCCAAAGAAATAGGTATATATATATATATATATATATATATAATATATATATATAATGTTTTGATTTCATATATTTCTATATCCCGATCACTATAGTGAGGAAACATTCACAAAGCAAAGCACATGCGTGGCTAGTGTTTTAAAATTATGTGAATCCCCTCAGAATTCCTTTTTTGAGGTACCTCAGGCACCGGGCAATAAAACCAGCCCTGCCCCTTTTAGACGAGCAGGCAGTTATTGATCATTATAGTGCGGAAACATTCACAAAGCAAAGGACATGTGTGACTAGTGTTTTAAAATTATGTGAATCCCCTCAGAATTCCTTTTTTGAGGTACCTCAGGCACCGGGCAATAAAACCAGCCCTGCCCCTTTTAGACGAGCAGGCAGGTATTGATCATTATAGTGTGGAAACATTCACAAAGCAAAGGACATGTGTGACTAGTGTTTTAAAATTATGTGAATCCCCTCAGAATTCCTTTTTTGAGGTACCTCAGGCACTGGGCAATAAAACCAGCCCTGCCCCTTTTAGACGAGCAGGCAGATATTGATCATTATAGTGCGGAAACATTCACAAAGCAAAGGACATGTGTGATTAGTGTTTTAAAATTATGTGAATCCCCTCAGAATTCCTTTTTTGAGTACCTCAGGCACGGGCAATAAAACCAGCCCTGCCCTTTTAGACGAGCAGGCAGTATTGATCATTATAGTGCGGAAACATTCACAAAGCAAAGGACATGTGTGACTAGTGTTTTAAAATTATGTGAATCCCTCAGAATTCCTTTTTTGAGGTACCTCAGGCACGGGCAATAAAACAGCCCTGCCCCTTTTAGACGAGCAGGCAGTTATTGATCATTATAGTGCGGAAACATTCACAAAGCAAAGGACATGTGTGACTAGTGTTTTAAAATTATGTGCATCCCCTCAGAATTCCTTTTTTGAGGTACCTTCAGGCACCGGCAATAAAACCAGCCCTGCCCCTTTTAGACGAGCAGGCAGTTATTGATCATTATAGTGCGGAAACATTCACAAAGCAAAGGACATGTGTGACTAGTGTTTTAAAATTATGTGATCCCCTCAGAATTCCTTTTTTGAGGTACCTCAGGCACCGGGCAATAAAACAGCCCTGCCCCTTTTAGACGAGCAGGCAGTTATTGATCATTATAGTGCGGAAACATTCACAAAGCAAAGGACATGTGTGACTAGTGTTTTAAAATTATGTGCATCCCCTCAGAATTCCTTTTTTGAGTACTCAGGCACTGGCAATAAAACCAGCCCTGCCCTTTTAGACGAGCAGGCAGTTATTGATCATTATAGTGCGGAAACATTCACAAAGCAAAGGACATGTGTGACTAGTGTTTTAAAATTATGTGAATCCCCTCAGAATTCCTTTTTTGAGTACCTCAGGCACTGGGCAATAAAACCAGCCCTGCCCTTTTTAGACGAGCAGGCAGTTATTGATCATTATAGTGCGGAAACATTCACAAAGCAAAGGACATGTGTGACTAGTGTTTTAAAATTATGTGAATCCCCTCAGAATTCCTTTTTTGAGGTACCTCAGGCACCGGGCAATAAACCCAGCCATGCCACTTTTAGACAAAGGGTCAGCTGTTGCCTGGGGGTGGGGGGTAGCTTCCTGGGATTCATGCTGATAGTATATATCTTACTGGTTCCAAAGAAATAGGTAGGTATATAAAAATATTTGTATGTGCAATTGTGCATGCAATGTTGTAATATTATACATATTTTATTTACCAGAGTCAGTTGGTTTAGGCAAATCTGAAATTTAAAAAATTATAATTCTTGAATATTAATTCATATAAAACCTTAATCTTCTCTCAAAAAACAAGGTGTATTGAAAAAGTATTGAGTCTGTAGCTGTATTTACCAATACAAAATCTAACAATCTATCAAACCTTATTTTTTCTCAAAATGCTACGTGTATTGAAAAAGTATGAAGACTGAAGCTGTATTTACCAAGACAGACATGAACAATGAATAAAGCCTTCATTTTCTCTCAAAATACAAGGTGTATTGAAAAAGTATTGAGTCTGTAGTTGTATTTACTAACACAAAAATGAACAATGAATGAAACCTTTAATTTTTTCTCAAAAACAAGGTGTATTAAAGGTATTGAAACTAAAGCTGTATTTACCAAGAGAGAAATGAACAATGAATAAAACTTAATTTTCTTTTTAAAAAATAAGGTGTATTGAAAAAGTATTGAGACTGTAGCTGTATTTACCAACACAAAAATGAACTATAAATGAAACCTTAATTTTTTTTCTCAAAAAACAAGGTGTATTAAAAAGGTATTGAAACTAAAGCTGTATTTACCAAGAGAGAAATGAACAATGAATAAAACCTTCATTTTCTCTCAAAATACAAGGTGTATTGAAAAAGTATTGAGTCTGTAGCTGTATTTACCAATACAAAAACTAACAATCTATCAAACCTTAATTTTTCTCAAAATGCTACATGTATTGAAAAAGTATCAAGACTGAAGCTGTATTTACCAAGACAGACATGAACAATGAATAAAGCCTTCATTTTCTCTCAAAATACAAGGTGTATTGAAAAAGTATTGAGTCTGTAGTTGTATTTACTAACACAAAAATGAACAATGAATGAAACCTTAATTTTTTTCTCAAAAAACAAGGTGTATTAAAAAGGTATTGAAACTAAAGCTGTATTTACCAAGAGAGAAATGAACAATGAATAAAAACTTAATTTTCTTTTAAAAAATAAGGTGTATTGAAAAAGTATTGAGACTGTAGCTGTATTTACCAACACAAAAATGAACTATAAATGAACCTTAATTTTTTTTCTCAAAAAACAAGGTGTATTAAAAAGGTATTGAAACTAAAGCTGTATTTACCAAGAGAGAAATGAACAATGAATAAAAACTTAATTTTCTTTTAAAAAATAAGGTGTATTGAAAAAGTATTGAGACTGTAGCTGTATTTACCAACACAAAAATGAACTATAAATGAAACCTTACTTTTTTTCTCAAAAAACAAGGTGTATTAAAAAGCTATTTAGACTGAAGCTGTATTTACCAAGACAGAAATGAACAATGAATGAAACCTTAATTTTCTCTCAAAATACCATGTGTATTGAAAAAGTATTTAGACTGAAGTTGTATTTACCAAGACAAAAATGAACAATGAATAAAACCTTAATTTTCTCTCAAAATATGTGTATTGAAAAATTATGTGTATTGAAAATATACCAGGTGTATTAAAAAGGTATTGAAACTAAAGCTGTATTTACCAAGAGAGAAATGAACAATGAATAAAACCTTCATTTTTCTCTCAAAATACCAGGTGTATTAAAAAAGTATTTAGACTGAAGCTGTAATGAACAATGAATAATTTTACTTACGTGATTGATACATTTGCTTTTTAGCTAAAAAAAAAAAAAAAAAAAACATTGTTGTCAAAATAAAGATGGGGAAGTGGTTTGCACAACATATAAAACAGTAAAAATCCTAACCAAAAATAACTGTCTCTCTTCTAAGGAATTTGTGTGTCTCTGGAATACTACCAATTTCCCCCGCCCCCATATTTAACACAATGAAACTTGCATAAAGCTTAATATTGTCTTTAAAATTTTTTGTCTATTTTTTTTTTTTTTTTATTCAAACAAGTTTATATTTTTTTGTTATTGTTAATAAGAATTAAGTTCATTTCAGATAATGCGCAAGCACAATTTTATGGCAGGAATTTACTAAAACCAAAACACATTTTGAATTATCGTACAATATAAACAAAAAATATAAACTTGTTCGAATCAATACAACTGCATGCTTTAACAAAAATATCATAAAATCTGTTCTTAATAAACAATTAAGTTCATTTCAGATAATGAGCAAGCATAATTTTATGGTAGGAATTTACTAAATCAAAGCACATTTTGAATTATCGTACGCTATAAACAAAAAATATAAACTTGTTCGAATCAATACAACTGCATGCTTTAACACAAAAATATCATAAAATGTGTTCTTAATAACAATTAAGTTCATTTCAGATAATGCGCAAGCATAATTTTATGGCAGGAATTTACTAAACCAAAACACATTTTGAATTATCGTACGCTATAACAAAAAAATATAAACTTGTTCGAATCAATACAACTGCATGCTTTAACACAAAAATATCATAAAATGTGTTCTTAATAATAATTAAGTTCATTTCAGATAATGAGCAAGCATAATTTTATGGTAGGAATTTACTAAACCAAAACACATTTTGAATTATCGTACGATATAAACAAAAAAATATAAACTTGTTCGACTCAATACAACTGCATGCTTTAACAAAAAATATCATAAAATGTGTTCTTAATAACAATTAAGTTCATTTCAGATAATGAGCAAGCATAATTTTATGGTAGGAATTTACTAAATCAAAGCAATTTTGAATTATCGTACGATATAAACAAAAATATATAAATTTGTTCGAATCAATACAACTGCATGTTTTTAACACAAAATATCATAAAATGTATTCTTAATAACAATTAAGTTCATTTCAGATAATGCGCAAGCATAATTTTATGGTAGGAATTTACTAAACCAAAACACATTTTGAATTATCGTACAATATAAACAAAAAATATAAATTTGTTCGAATCAATACAACTGCATGCTTTAACACAAAAATATCATAAAATGTGTTCTTAATAACAATTAAGTTCATTTCAGATAATGAGCAAGCATAATTTTATGGTAGGAATTTTACTAAATCAAAGCACATTTTGAATTATCGTACGATATAAACAAAAAATATATAAATTTGTTCGAATCAATACAACTGCATGTTTTAACACAAAAATATCATAAAATGTGTTCTTAATAACAATTAAGTTCATTTCAGATAATGCGCACGCATAATTTTATGGTGTGCAATGAAGGACACCTAACTTTAAAAAGATAAATCTTTAAAAAAACCCAGCAATATTTAATCTTACGTTTCTTTTTTCCTTCTTCAGATACCTGTCCTTGTAAGTGCTGCTTAGTGACTACCATAGATGTATAAGGGGTAACAAAACCATGCTGAAATGAAAAACGAAACAATTTTGGATTAGTTTAGGATTGAATGAAGAAAGAAAGAAAGAAAGAAAGAGAAAGAGAAAGCGAGAATGAGGGAATGTGTGTGTGTGTGTGTAAAAGTAAGAAAAATGAAAAAAGAGCGAAAGAAAGAAAAGAGAAAGAAAGAAGAAAGAAAGAAAGAAAGAAGAAAAGAAAGAAAGAAAGAGAGAAAGAAAGAAAGAAGAAAGAGAAAGAGAGAAAGAAAGAAGAAAGAGAGAAAGAAAGAAGAAGAGAAAGAAGAAAAGAGAAAAAAGAAAAGAGAAGAAAGAAAGAAAGAAGAAGAAGAGAGAGAAAAAAGAAAGAAAGAGAAAGAAGAAAGAAAGAGAAAAGAAAGAAGAAGAGAGAGAAAAAAGAGAAAAGAAGAAAAAAGAGAGAAAAAGAAAGAAGAAAGAAATAGAAAAAGAAAAAAGAAAGAGAGAGCAAGAAAGAAGAAGAAGGAAAGAAAGAGAAAGAAAGAAAGAAAGAAAGAGAAAGAGAAGAGAAAAGAAAGAAAGAAAGAAAGAAGAGAGAGAAGAAGAAAGAAAGAAAAGAGAGAGAGCAAAAAAGAAAGAAAGAGAAAGAAAAAGAGAAAGAAGAAAGAAAGAAAAAGAAAGAAAAATAGAAAGAAAGAAAGAAAGAAAGAAAGAAAGAAGAAGAGAGCAAGAAAGATAAAGAAAAAAGAAAGAAAGAAGAAAGAAAGAAAGAAAGAAATTGAAAGAGAAAGAAAGAAAGACAAAGACAAAGAAAGAAGAGAGAGAAAGAAAGAAAGAGAAAGAAAGAAAGAAAGAAAGAAAGAAGAGATCATACACAATAAATTAAATTAGTGGTGAGTATTATACACGAGTGCGTATCATACACAATAAATATCGTTTCTTTTTTTCTAGAATTTCATAGGCGGAAGTTAGGAGTGTGTATTATACATGGGTGCGTCTTATACACGAATAATTACTGTACTTACCTGGAGTGCCAGATCAACAATATCTTCGGGTGCTGCGTTTTCTTCAATCATTTTCCTGATGGTCAGATATGCCCAGGTCTTTTTAGTCATATCTTGTAACAGTCCTAACTTTGTCAAATTCGGGTTGCTCGGAATATCTTCAAAGGTAAGAACGTCATCGAACTCAAAATCGATAAACTCTAATTTTTGTCTTTCAACAAAAGCCTTTTGGGCATTTTCGGCTTTTATCTCGGCAGTGATCGTTTTCGCGCCCTTTGTCACAGGTCCGGCAATGGCGATCTCGGAGCCCTTGAAGATGGTCTTAAACTCGTTCCGGGTCACGTGTCCCACATCGATCGACTCGTCCACGTAAGTGATAATGACGTTCTTCAAAAGGAGGTTCGAAATTTCGTTGAACATGTTTTTAATCTGCTGGTCACTGTCACTGTCGATGTAGATCTTGCGACTGGTGCCGCTGTTGTCCGAGGCGATATACTGCAGAAATTGGTGGTCACAGTCTTCCCCAAATCCCAGCGTGAATATCATGACGTTTTTGTCATTTTCTTTTCGAATATTGTGTCTTATGATTTCCTTGTTAGTCACACCGGAAGTTGGTTCACCGTCCGTCAAGAAAAACAAGATGTCCGCCATATTAGTATCCGTCTTTTCTTTTTTAAGTTTTTCCAAGCTAGACAACATAGCCAGATTGATGTTGGTACCTAGAGAAAAAATTTAAAAAAGAAAGAAAATGAATTTATAAAAATAAAGGGCGTTGCAACTTGAGTTTACTCGTTACTTATTTGTTGCTGTGTACAACTAAAGTTGGATGAAATTAGAATCGAAAATATTGGGTGAAATAAGCCACTACAAAAAATTACTCAATACAAAAATTGGGTGAAATTAGCCACTACCAAAAATTGGGTGAAATTAGCCACTACAGAAAATTGGGTGAAATTAGCTACTATAAAATATAATTGAAATTAGCTATTACAAAAATTGGGTGAAATTAGCCACTGCCAAAAATTGGGTGAAATTAGCCACTGCCAAAAATTGGGTGAAATTAGCCACTACCAAAAATTGGGTGAAATTAGCTACTATAAAAATACAATTGAAATTAGCTACTATAAAAATATAATTGAAATTAGCTATTACAAAAATTGGGTGAAATTAGCCACTACAGAAATTGGGTAAAATTATCTACTATGAAAATATAATTGAAATTAGCTATTACAAACATGGGGTGAAATTAGTCACTATCAAAAATTGGGTGAAATTAGCCACTACAGAAAATTGGGTGAAATTAGCTACTATAAAAATATAATTGAAATTAGCTATTACAAAAATTGGGTGAAATTAGCCACTACCAAAAATTGGGTGAAATTTGCTACTATAAAAATATAATTGAAATTAGCTATTACAAACATGGGGTGAAATTAGTCACTATAAAAATTGGGTGAAATTAGCCACTACAGAAATTGGTGAAATTAGCTACTATAAAAATATGATTGAAATTAGCTATTAAAAATTGGGTGAAATTAGCCACTACCAAAAATTGGTGAAATTACCAAAATTGGGTGAAATTTGCTACTATAAAAATATAATTTAAATTAGCTATTATAAAAATTGGGTGAAATTCCAAAAATTGGGTGAAATTTGCTACTATAAAATATAATTTAAATTAGCTATT
>CM042175.1:128741-171241 GCA_023376005.1 Doryteuthis pealeii
TTTTATTTTTTTCCTAATGATTTGACATGGAATTGCCCAGATATATATATATATATATATATATTATATATATCCATATATATATATATATATATATATATATATATATATATATATATATATATATATATATATATACTTTGGTGCGGTACCAAGTTTCTTGGTACAAGGTGATTCTAGGCGGGTCCTAATTCTCTACCAGTAGTTTGTTGTAGAGTTCAGGTTCCGTGTGAGAGCTCAATGTTTAATTATTGTAAACAGAGCAAAGTTATTTGGGAATAAAAAGGCCTTAAATACCATGGGTATCGTGGTTAGGGACCATTTCCACTCGCGAGTATGCTCACGAGCTTCTTCAGACCACTGAATAAAATATATCAGTGGTCTGAAGAAGCTCGTGAGCATACTCGCGAGTGGAAATGGTCCCTAACCACGATACCCATGGTATTTAAGGCATTTTATTCCCAAATATATATATATATATATATATATATATATATATATATATATATATATATATATATATGTATGAGTAGTGGCTTACCGGTGGGTACGGGTACGATCGTTGGAGCGCACAGAATCCAGGGGTTAAGACCGTGAAAAAACAAATACAAAGTGCTCAATACAATGTAGAGCAAAATTTATTTAAGAAATGGATATAAAGTAACCTACTCGAGTTTCATCATCTGAATCGTCAGGGTTACATCCGCTGAATTAATCGAGTTTTCGATTAATATCAGTTGATACCACACATGTCTGTTGAAACGGGTCTATACCGATAATACCCGTTTCAACAGACATACGTGGTATCAACTGATATTAATCGAAAACTCGATTAATTCAGCGGATGTAACCCTGACGATTCAGATGCTGAAACTCGAGTAGGTTACTTTATATCCATTTCTTAAATATATATATATATATATATATATATATATATATAAATAGTATTTGATAATTTGCTTGAAGCATTGTTAAGTAAAGTATATTATTATTTATATTTTTGAAGGCAATTACAATGCGTATATATTATAAAATGTTATGATTATTGAAAATAATCATGACAAGCAAACTCGGCGAATAACGCGTGCGACGTGTGGAACACCGTACAACTGTTTCAAATTGTCGGGAGATCGTAGGTATACACTGCTGATGAGACCTAACAAGGTTGAAACACCTGTACGGTGTTCCACACGTTTAAACATTTTTAATGTTTAACTTAATTCTAAACCAAAGATACAAAAGGGATATGATTAGTATAAGTATGGGGTTAGATACTACTATTACTACTACAACTACTACTACTTCTACTGCTACTACTACAACTACTACTGTTATTATCATTATTATTATCATTATTAGTATTATTATTAACTGCTCACATTTTATTCTAAACTAAAGCTACAAACGGATATAATTAATACCTAATTATATCCGTTTATAATTATTATTATTAACTTCTTACATTCTGTGCTTCTTCGTCTTCTAATCTTTCCATGCGACCGGGTTGATCTCTTAGAGTGTCTCCTCCTTCGTTTGTCTCGGGCGTGTCGGGTATCATCTCTCTCCGCCTCCATCTTTGTTATTTCTTATTAAATCAGGAACACGGAAACTTAGTTGTTTTTGTTGTACACATTTATTTCCCCGAGAGCCCTATCTTAATCCCGCGCGAGGAAGAATATATATTTATATATATAGTGCAGCAGACGCCATTATGACTCTGCACCCTACAACTGTCTTGTCGAATCTCTAACCTTCCCTCAGATTGACCGTCACGTGATTCGTCCAACGAATCGGCGAACACCGTTACAGATCAACCTGGGATCAAAGCCTGTCTAATTATACCGTTTGAACCTATCTGTGTGTGTGGTTTTTAATGACTTCTTATAGTTAAATATTAAATCTTTAATCCTACGCTACATCCCAAAAATGATAGGCTGTGCCTCTTCATTATGTAGCGTACCTTGTCCCACTCTCAATTTTAACATTTATTTTGACTTGCATCATCTGGATTATTCAGACCATTGTCCTCATCTTTATTGTTATCTGTACAACGTTTCGGCCGATATGCCCTCCAGCCTTCTACAGGTATTTCTTGCTGGGAACCTTCTTTTCGAACTCGAGAACCATCTTTTCGAACTCGGGACAAGAAGTTTTCCGAGTTCAAAAAGGTTTCCGTGTTCGACAAGAAATACCTGAAGAAGGCCGGAGAGCACATCGGCCGAAACGTTGAACGGTAACAATAAAGATGAGGACAATCCAGATGATACAAATCATCAAGCCTCATCTAAACAATTCTGAGAAATTCCTTTAACTTGTTCCTACATTTCGAAGCTCTATCTTATCTTTATAATTATCTAAAATTACATACACGTTTCTTCTTCTCCGCGCAATTGGTTAATCCCCACATATATTATTGGCCAGAATGGATGACTCATATATTATTAGCCAGAAGGGATTAATCCACACATATATTATTGGCCAGAATAGATGACTCATATATTATTAGCCAGAAGGGATTACTCCCCACATATATTATTGGCCAGAATGGATGACTCATATATTATTGGCCATAATGGATTAATCCCCACATATATTATTGGCCAGAGTGGATGACTCATATATTATTAGCCAGAAGGGATTAACCCCCAGAATGGATGACTCATATATTATTGGCCAGAATGGATTAATCTCCACATATATTATTGGCCAGAATGAATGACTCATATATTATTAGCCAGAAGGGATTAACCCCCACATATATTATTGGTCAGAATGGATGACTCATGATTATTTTCTGTACTTTTTCATCACGCAATGTTAATTCATTTCACACGTGATAGTCATGATTTTAATAACTTTTAAGATTGTTTATCGACCTGGCAACTGTTGGTTGTTTTAGTGGACTATGTAACTAATAAAAACCCCAGACTGGGATCTGTTTTGAAAGGAACACCTTTTGCTTTTCACCGTAAATTCCCGGTTGTTTGTTTACAAACAACAGACGATTTTTTGCGTTAGAATTTCACTGTAAGATTTTTAAACAGTTTGTTCCTGTATATTTACAACCCAAAGGCAAATTTTTATACTAAAATAGTTTTCGATTTTAATTTAAAAAATTAACAATGCTTTCTGTTGATGATATATTACTGCCTAGGTATGTGATTGAACAATGCAGCCATTTTTGTCAGCAAATTTTGTTCCTTGTCCTTTCAAATTGGCTGATATATTTGCCATTGGTAATTTTCTAATTACTTTCCGCTCTATCGTGGGCCATCTTCAGAGTAGTTCTTAAACCATACGATGGCCCACGATAGGGCGGAAAGTACTTGGAAAATTACCTATAGCAAATATATCAGCCAATTTTCGCCAGATATCATTAGATCTAATCCGGCAATATGAAAGGACAAAGGACAAAATTTGCAGACATTGTTCAATAATATATGCCTAAAAGAAGAAATGCTGCCTAACTATATATATATATATGCATGACCGACAAAAATATGGTGCGAATGCCCACATTGGTGAATAATGTAACAACTTTCGTTCTTTTTTGCAAAATTAAGGTTTTTTTTGTTTTTGAACTGATTTGACTTTTATCTCCGATCCCAAACACCACAGAGTAAATGAGCTCTGATGATGATTTTTGTAAAATCGAAATATTGATAAATATCAGCTATGATTATGTTATAAATTGTTTTCTCTTTAACAGCATTGTGGGATGTTTTCATTCCACCTTTTCATACTCATTATATATATATATATATATATATATATATATAATTCACCGCTAAACCTCACTTCTAATCATAGCTAAATCACACCGGAATGAGAATGTTCAATAAAAATGAATGTTCTTTGATCGGAAAAAACAATGTGTCATCCAATTTGACCAATCAAAATGAGTCTATCAAGTGCAAAATCAATGAACTCTGCGTGATGGAAAAGTACAGGGAAAAAAACCATACGAGTCATCCATTCTGGCCAGCACTGTACATGCATTACAAATACAAATAAAAGCATTTCTTTGAAAAATAAAAGCATCACAGAGTTACAATTGAAATTAAAATTAAAACTTTGAATTTCAAAAAATAAAAATAATTCTTCAAAACGGAAGCCAACACATGCTGAAAAAAAAAATCATTCAACATTTTCTACACTTTACAACTGTGGTTCCCAAAGTAAAGTAAGGCGAAATGGGGCGGTAAGGCGAAAAGGTCGATAAGGCGAAAAGGGGCGAAAAGCGACGAGTAAGGCGAAAAGGGGCGGTAAAATTAAAAGGATCGGTAAGGCGGAAAAGAGCGGTGAGACGAAAGTAGACCAATAAATAAATAAATAATTCATAAGTCAAGAGTGTTTCCCCTTTGATCATGTTAGACTTATAGGAAATAACCTATAAACGAATTCATAGTTTTGTTCCGGAGTCTGAAATTAGAGTCCAAAATCTAAACATTCGCTTAAGCTAGGGACTGGTCTAAAAATCAGCTTCTACGAGTTTTAAACAGGAATTGAAAATAATTAAATCTATTATTTAAGGTTAAACTTTGTCTAAATCGATAAGTAGTAACATAATAACCATCATTAAAAAAAGAAAAATATGATTACATATGCAGTTTATTTTTAAAAGATTTAAAACAATTTGTTTTGATCAATTTCGATGCGATCCGCCATTCTGTCTCTTTTTCAAGGGTTTTAAGCGCTTGTTTACAATTTTAATATAACATTCGCGATTGCAAAAAAAAATTACCAAAAATCAAGTAATTATCCGATTTTAATGAAATTTTCAGTATTGATTTATCAATTAATGAATTTTATAATGCATCAGTTATTTTATTTCAAAACTTTAATTTAGTATTTTTGCTATGAAAAATTATATATAAATTCATTTAAAATAAAAATATTCGGATTTTAAGTTTTAAGATGTTATATTTTTTAGATTCTAGAAATAAATATCTATTTAATGCAAATCTTATTTTATTGCATCAAAGTATATTTTTGAAGAAAAACTCGATTGAAAATGTACGGGGGGGGGGTACATTTTCATCGATGTATAATTTTTTCTTTTATAAGATAATAGCCAATTAAATAATTATCGAAATGAGTAAAAAAATCTCAAAAATTAATTATTTATTATTTTTTTACATTTTATTTTTTGATTTTTCGGTACTTATTTTTTCTCTATGAAAAGCCACCGTAATTTTTTTTTTCTATTCATATTTATCTCTTTAACTATACTGTAATTAGTAAGTAATAAGACCAACTTGAAAAAAATGTTATGCCCCAACATAAGGGGGTCAAAATTAAGCGATCTGAAAAAAATGAGAAAATTTGAAATAAAATAAATAATGCATTATAAAGATCATTCATTGATAAATAAACACTGAAAATTTCATTAAAATCCGATAATTCCCTGATTTTTGGTAAATTATTTTCTGTATGGGGGTGGGGCTAAAGTCATTTTGTCAAAAACGCATTTTAGGCTCATTTTGCCAGTCCCTAGCTTAAGCCCTGTTTATACAATACGTACAGTGGCCCACCAATTACCACATGCAGCCTAACCAGCTATCAATTACTACTATGCATTAATACAAATAAACCCACTACCACTCTGGACTTACAAAAAATACGATATCATACGGGGAAAAATTTTAGTTAAAATGGTCACTTCATTGACAAAACTAGAGGGTGATTGAAAAGTAACTCCCTATTTTAAACTATTTACAATTGTTTTTATATGCAGTTACATTTTTCTCAATTCTTTAATGTATGTTCCTTAATATACAGGCTGATTGAAAAGTAATTCCTTATTTTAAACTATTTATAATTCTTTTATATGCAGTTATATTTTTCTCAATTCTTTAATGTATGTTCCTTGATATACAGGCTGATTGAAAAGTAACTCCCTATTTTAAACTATAATTCTTTTTATATACAGTTATATTTTTCTCAATTCTTTAATGTATGTTCCTTAATATACAGGCTGATTGAAAAGTAACTCCCTATTTTAAACTATAATTCTTTTTATATACAGTTATATTTTTCTCAATTCTTTAATGTATGTTCCTTAATATACAGGCTGATTGAAAAGTAACTCCCTATTTTAAACTATTTATAATTTATTTATATGCAGTTATATTTCTCTCAATTCTTTAATGTATGTTCCTTAATATAAAGAAATTATATTATTATTTCTTTAATAAGATAATGATACAAATTATTTTTTCATATACAGCAGGCACCGCTTCAGCTAGGAACTTCATTCATAGGTGGGTTTGTTTTTTGACCTATCACCGCCTAGTGTCTTTTTAAGGCCTCCTGCGGAACTCTGCGAATAGTACCGAAATAAAATCATCTTTTCAATGCATTATATTTTATTTAAATTTCTTTCAGCTTAATATTTTTCTCAGTTAAATTTTTGGGTTGACTTCTGATTTAGGTCGGAAAATTAAAACGGAAAAATTTTTAGTGGTCCCCAATGACAGTTTAACTCCAGTCTATGAATTAACATTTTGCGAATTGGGTTACGGTTTTAGGGGATTACGGTTGTTTTTAATTACGTATTGCTTAACAAAATAAACAACAAAAAACCAAATTACTATACATTTAATCAACCATTAAAAAAAAATTATTGAATCTATTATTGAGACAGTTGTTTGTGTTAGTATTGCAATGTATAATTTCAATTAAACTTAGTTTAAAAAATATTTTTCAACATTAAATGTATCGTAATTTGGGTTTTTGTTGTTTATTTTTTTTAAGCAATACGTAATTAAAAACAACCTTAATCCCCTAAAACCGTAACCCAATTCACAAAATGTTAATTCATAGACTGTAGTTAAACTGTCATTGGGTACCACCAAAAAACTTTCCGTTTTAATTTTCCGACCTAAATCAGAAGTCAGCCAGTTTTTAATACATTTCTATTGTAAAACCCCGTGTTCAGTGCATTTCTGTATTAAATCCTATTTCAAATTAATTTCTATAATAAAATCACCTTCAAATACATTTCTATTTCCAGCATTTCTATTGTAAAATCACGTTTTCAATGCATTTCTATATCAAATCCTTTTATAATGCATTTTTTAATAAGATCAACTTTTCACTACATTTCTATAGGAAAATAACTTTTCAAGTGCATTTATATAGTAAAGTCATTTTCCTTTGTATTTCTGTAGTAAACCCAATTTTTAATGTATAGTAATTTGGGTTTTTTGTTTATTTTTTTTAAAGCAATACGTAATTAAAAACAACCTTAATCCCCACAACCGTAACCCAATTCGCAAAATGTTAATTCATAGACTGTAGTTAAACTGTCATTGGGTACCAAAAACTTTCGTTTTAATTTTCCGACCTAACCTTAATCCCTAAAACCGTAACCCAATTCGCAAAATGTTAATTCATAGACTGTAGTTAAACTGTCATTGGGTACACCAAAAAACTTTCTGTTTAATTTTCCGACCTAAATCAGAAGTCAGCCAGTTTGTTTGGTTTTTTTTTTTTTGGTTTTTTTGTTGTTTCTTTTGTTTTGTTGTTTGGTTTTTTTGGTGGGGTCGTTTGTTTTTGTTCTCAACAGTTAAGAAAACTGAGAGAAAGAGTATCAATGACCGTCGCGTGGCTCGTAAGACGCCGTTCGCCGACCCCCTGGCCCGAAAAGGGCACTTAGCAAACGATAGATAGGAATCAGTCCTAATTGACAATACGGTGGACGTCGCGCCGTTGACCGTCCCCGCGAGCCATTCACCCCCCTTCACTCCGGTAGACCCTACGAATTATAAATATCTCAACAAGTTTTAATTAAAAAGAAGATCTGAACTGATGGCCGGTTCAAAGATGAACTCCTTGGCCTGTTTGGGGGGTGAAGTCACCTTTCCATGGCCTGCTCTCCTTTCTCCAACATTTTGTGATTAATCATTTCAGTGGTTTTAGAAACTAGCTCTGTCTCTGTCTCTCTCCCCATCTCTCATACAACACACTCTTATCATATCTGATCTCCTCTCTCTCTCTCTCTCTCTCTCTCTCTCTTCTCTTTCTCGCACTAACACACATTTATTATATCTGATCAGTCTCTCTCTCTCACACACACATCTATTATATATGATTAGTCTCTCTCTCTCTCTCTCTCTCTCTCTCTCTCTCACTCACTCACTCTCTATCTCACAACACACTTATAACTAATTAGTTTCTCCCTTCTCCTCACACACACACCATTTATTATATATGATTAGTCTCTCTCTCTCTCTCTCTCTCTCTCTCTCTCTCTCTCTCTCTCTCTCTCTCTCTCTCTTCTACAGTGAATGGCGACCAAACAGACGGCTTCTCAAAGTGAAAGAAACAAGGGGAGGTTACTCTCATTATGTAGGTAATGTTCAGATTACCTACAACTGAATGTTGTAACACTAAAATATCATAAAATGTGTTCTTAATAACAATTAAGTTCATTTCAAATAATGCACAAGCACAATTAAGAACACATTTTATGATATTTTCATGTTAAAACATATTTAGTTGTATTGATTCGAACAAATTCGTATTTTCAGTGTAGATTTACAGTGAAATGAAAATGGCCGATCAAAACAGACTGCTTCCTCAAAATGAAAGAAACAAGGGGAGGTTACTCTTATTTGAGTTGCTAATGTTCAGATTACCCAGTTGTATTGATTACAGTGAAATGAAAATGGCCGACCAAAACAGACGGCTTCCTCAAAGTGCAAGATACAAGGGGAGGTTACTCTCATTCGAAACAAAAAAAATTAGAATTGAGATTAAAACAACCTTACCTTCATCAATGGTTTCACCAAAAACTTTTATGTCTTGCGGTTCTGAGATGAAAACCTCAACAAAAAGTCGATCGATTACTTTACCGTTGCTTAAAAATATCTTATGGGTGTAGTTACCATGGGTTCTTTTTAAAAGTTCTTCGTAGGTCAAATTAAAAACGACTTTGGCATTGGGTTCAACATTAACTTTCATGTCAAACCGTTTTGTAAACCTGTGGCTGAAAAAGGAAAAAGAAAAAAGTGAGAAAAAAAAGATACTTTCTTAGATGAAGCCCTGGCGTTTAATATAATTAATGTTTGACTAGTTAATCTTTCATCTTATTTTTGTTGCTTTTTAAGTTTCTTAGATGAAGCCCTGGCATTTGATATAATTAATGTTTGACTAGTTTATCTTTAATCTTATTTTTGTTGCTGTAGTGTGATAGCCAATGACGTGTTATCTCATTTACATGTGTGTATTAAGCAGGAGATATATAGAGACAGTTTAGAGGACTGAGAAGAATTAGCTACAGGAAGCTGAGACCTAGAGCTACGATTACGCTCGAAGAATTACTGCTACTACTACAAGGAGCACAAAACATCACAACAGTAGCTTTTTAAAATATTAATGTTTGACTAGTTATCTTTCATCTTATTTTTGTTGCTTTTTAAATTTTCTTAGATGAAGCACTGGCATTTATATAATTAATGTTTGACTAGTTTATCTTTCATCTTATTTTTGTTGCTTTTTAAATATTAATATTTGACTAGTTTATCTTTCATCTTATTTTTGTTGCTTTTTAAATTTCTTAGATGAAGCACTGGCATTTGATATTAATATTTGACTAGTTTATCTTTAATCTTATTTTTGTTGCTTTTTAAATTTCTTAAATAAAGCCCTGGCATTTAATATAATTAATGTTTGACTAGTTTATCTTTAATCTTATTTTGTAGCTTTTTTACTTTCTTAGATGAAGCACTGGCATTTGATATAATTAATGTTTGACTAGTTTATCTTTCATCTTATTTTTGTTGCTTTTAAATTCTTAGATAAAGCACTGGCATTTGATATAATAATGTTTGACTAGTTTATCTTTAATCTTATTTTTTGTTGCTTTTTTAATTTCTTAAGATGAAGCACTGGCATTTTGATATAATTAATTGTTTTGACTAGTTTATCTTTCATCTTATTTTGTTGCTTTTTAAATTTCTTAGATGAGCATGGATTTGATATAATTAAGGTTTGACTAGTTATCTTTCATCTTATTTTTGTTGTTTTTAATTTCTTAGATGAAGCCCTGCATTTGATATAATTAATGTTTGACTAGTTTATCTTTAATCTTATTTTTGTTGCTGTAGTGTGATAGCCAATGACGTGTTATCTCATTTACATGTGTGTATTACAGCAGGAGATATATAGAGACAGTTTAGAGGACTGAGAAGAATTAGCTACAGGAAGCTGAGACCTAGAGCTACGATTACGCTCGAAGAATTACTGCTACTACTACAACAAGGAGCACAAAACCACACATCACAACAGTAGCTTTTTAAAATATTAATGTTTGACTAGTTTATCTTTCATCTTATTTTTGTTGCTTTTTAAATTTCTTAGATGAAGCACTAGCATTTAATATAATTAATGTTTGACTAGTTTATCTTTCATCTTATTTTTGTTGCTTTTTAAAATATTAATATTTGACTAGTTTATCTTTCATCTTATTTTTGTTGCTTTTTAAATTTCTTAGATGTAGCTCTGGCATTTAATATAATTAATGTTTGATTAGTTTATCTTTCATCTTATTTTTGTTCTTTTTAAATTTCTTAGATGAAGCACTGGCTTTGATATAATTAATGTTTGACTAGTTTATCTTTAATCTTATTTTTGTTTGCTTTTTAAATTTCTTAGATGAAGCACTGGCATTGATATATTAATGTTTGACTAGTTTATCTCTTCATTTTTTTTTTGTTGGTTTTAAATTTCTTAGATGAAGCACTGGCATTTGATATATTAAATGTTTGTCTAGTTTTATCTTTCATCTTTTTTTGTTTGCTTTTTTAAATTTTAGATGAAGCACTGGCATTTGATATAATTAATGTTGACTAGTTTATCTTTATCTTATTTTTGTTTGCTTTTTAAATTTCTTAGATGAAGCACTGTCATTTTGATTAATTAATGTTTGCTAGTTTATCTTATAATCTTATTTTTGTGCTTTTTAAATTTCTTAGATGAAGCACTGGCATTTGATATAATTATGTTTGACTAGTTATTTTCATTTATTTTTGTTGCTTTTAAATTCTTAGATGAAGCACTGGCATTTGATATAATTAATGTTTGACTAGTTTTCTTTCATTTTTTTTTGTTGCTTTTTAAGTTCTTAGATGAAGCCTGGCATTTGATATAATTAATGTTTGTCTAGTTTTTTTAATCTTATTTTGTAGTTTTTTAAATTTCTTAGATGAAGATCTGGCATTTGATATAATTAATGTTTGACTAATCTATTTTAATCTTATTTTTGTTGCTTTTTTAAATTTCTTAGATGAAGATCTGCATTGATATAATTAAGGTTTACTAGTTTATTTTTCATCTTTTTGTTGCTTTTTAAAATATTTAATGCTTGACTAGTTATCTTTATCTTATTTTGTTGCTTTTTAAATTTCTTAGATGAAGCCCTGGCATTTAATATAATTAATGTTTGATAGTTTTTTTCATCTTATTTTGTTGCTTTTTTAACACAAATTCTCTGGTTGTTTTATTTTCCACTGCAAGATTATTCAGAGTCCATAGTGAAGAAGGCCGAAACATTGTGTAAATACAATAAGATGACGACAATTATTAGTTTTTAAAAATAGGGTACCTTTCACCAAGATTTATATTGTGTTGTAGGGAATATTGAGATTAGTGACAGAAAAGCCTGTCCTTGTGTTGCATCTAAAACATCACTTACCGATTAAACACATGAGCTGCACTTTCTCCTCGTCACGGCGCATCAAATATTTTTTGGGCTTTCTCTTTTCTCTTTCACTTCTCAAACAGACACCTCTCCGTTTATTCCCTACAAAAGTAAAAAAATTAACTTCAATTACATTAGGGACTGGCATTTTTGGAATTTTAAAAGCGAATTAAAAATAATTAAATCTATTATTTAAGGTCAAAACTTTGTTAAATCAATAAGTAGTAATAATAACCATCATTAAAAAATGAAAACATCATTACATATGCAGTTTATTTTTAATACATTTAAAGGGATTTGTTTTGGTAAATTTCTAAGCGATCCACATTCTGTCTCATTTTCGATGGTTTTAAGCGCTTGTTTACAATTTTAACTTTAACATTCACGATTGCAAAATATTTTACCAAAATCAGGTAATTATCCGATTTTAATGAATTTTCAGTATTGATTTAACAATTAATGAATTTTATAATGCATCAGTTATTTTATTTCAAAACTTTAATTTAGTATTTTTTGCTATGAAATTAATATATAAATTCATTTAAAATATGAAAGTGATGTTAAGTTTAAAATGTATATTTTTAGATTCTAGAATAAATATTATTTATGCAAACCTTATTTCATTGTTCAAAGTATACTTTTTTGAAAAAAACTCTATTGAAAATATACCCCCCTCTCATTTTTAAGCAGAAAAAATATTGGTGTATACTTTTTCTTTTATAAGATAATAGCAATTAATAGTTATCGAAATGAGTAAAAAAAATCTCAAAAATTAATTATCAATTATTTTTTTACATGTTTTTAGATTTTTGGGTACTTTTTTAATAGAATAGCACCATAAAAAATTTTGGGGGTCTTTTATCTTTTTTATCTGTAATTAGTAAGTATATAGACCAACTTGAAAAAAATGTTATGCCCCAATAAGGGGGTCAAAATTAAGCGATCTGAAAAAAATAGAAAGTTTTAAAATAAAAATAATGCATTATAAAGATCATTGATTGATAATAACCTGGAATTTCATTAAATTCCAATAATTCTGATTTTGGTAAATTTTTTCTGTAGGAGGGGGCTAAAGTATTTTGTCAAAAATGCATTTTAGGCTCAGTTGCCAGTGCTAAAGTTACATAATATCAAACTGAGTGGGCATTTATACAGACAGACCTGTCTGTGGCATTAGAATGCACCGATGTACTTCTGCAGAGGGGTAAGACTCCCAATGGGGCCACCTGTTGGCATGGTGGGACCCGTGATGCTTAAGGATAGAGCCCAGGTGTATGAGCAGTTCATGACATGCAATACCCATTTGGCCTATCTTGGGCTAGACGGGCGGTCGGAGAGGGCCCCTCCGATCAATCGGCTGGTCACGTCAAGCCCTAGCACTATATGATTTCCAACTATTTGCCTTATGGCAAGCCCAACCTTTTTATCATATGGGTGCTAGAAGGCGGTGATGAGGGTCTAATATCCTGGAATGAGTTAAACTCTATCTGATGGTGAGGTTTCAGTTTTAAAAGGTTTGGGGATGTGGAGCACCCCTTCATCACCATTGCTCCCTGGTCCATCTGACCCGGAGTGGTAGTACCTGTTAGGGTCCATCTATGGGTTAAATAGAAAAATGTATTTATAAACAAAATTGTATTATATTAAGATTGATTTATTTCAAAACTTTATGCATTACGAGCACTGAGGTTGATATGCCGTAAAACAAAACAAAACAAAAAAAATTAATACAGACTGACAAGTTTGAAATAAATTCATTCTTAATGGAGACTCATGCGTCAAAAATCAGAGGAGTATTCTACATAGATAGTGAGTTGAAGAAATTAAGATATTAATCAGCCTAGTACAAAATAAAAAAGCCGGCGATGTAATAGATTTTTTCAAACATGTTGCTGAGGTTGGGATAAAATTAATGTGAGTTTGAACTAAGTGTAAATCAAAATTATTAAGATTAAAATAAAATTTGAAATTATTAATTGTTAAAATAAATATATATGATTATATACAGTCATGTATTTATTTAAACTTGTTTTAAAAACAATGAGGACTGTCAATGTAAAAATAGATTTTTGAAACATATTCTGAGGGGTGGGAGTAAAAATTCAATGTCAGCAAGTTTTGTCCCTAAGTAAGTAAAATCATCAAATTTATTAAAGGATTAGAAATAAAACAATTTGAAATGTAAAAACTTTAAATAGTCGATAAAAATCGACATTAATCCAAAATTTTTGGAATTGGAAGCTCAAATTTTGTGAATTGTCTAACGTTAATATAGTACATACTGGAAAAATTTCATAAAAATTGAAGGGTGGTGTGACAGTTTTACTTTTTTCTGGATGATTTGACATGGAATTACCTGAGAGCTTTAGGACTTACTAATGAGAAACTACAAACAGTTTCTTCATTGATTGATTTTTGATTATTGAATTATATCATTTAAATTTGTAAAATCAAAAACTAAATTCATACTTTTTGCTTTAATAACATATTAATGAGTATGCTGTGATTTTAATGTTCAATGTAATTTATTTCTAAGTTATAAGTTGGACACGTACATACAATACAAAAAACACTCCTTTATATATATAGTTAATATTTTATTTTAATGCTCAATGGTATTTATTTTGTGAGTTATAAGTTTGACACGTATATAACAAAACACTCCTTTATAATATATAGAATTAATATTTTATTTCAGAAATTGTTAGGGGTGACGTTGCTGGAAACTGTCCTGCTCTCTGTCTCAAAAAACTAGCCGGTGGTTGCTACGATTGACATTCCATACGAAGCAGTGGTCACTTGAAAAAAACTAGGGGTTTGGTTAGGGTTGGGGTTTAGGGTTAGTTTACAGGAAATAAATTAAATAATTTGGGCTCGTTTTTTTTCTGGTCACCCTGTATACAGTTATAAAACTGTTAATTTTAACTAGGGGGGGTAGGGTTAGGTTGGGGTTGGGGTTTTCGTAAAAACGCCTAATTGGGGTTGTGTTTTGGTTTTTTTTTTGCAAGTGCACCACTTCGGCAACGGACTTTAATGTAGCTGGGGGGGGGGGCAGCCACGGCAGCTAGCGATTTTTGAGGCAAGGAGGCTGAACGGTTCTCGGAGATACCGATGTGTTTATGGAAGATATCTTAAAAAAATGGTTAGTCGGCACATGATCAATTGTTTTGGGAGAGAACTGAAATTGAAAAAAAAACAAAATATCATACATGGAAAAGTTGGATATAATACGCTCCTATCACGTAAGATGACATGAAAATGAGCGGGGGCAGCTGATTTTGTTTATTATGTATTCAGATGATTACCATGTCCTTGCATAGCGTATTTAATGTGCTGGTCACCACAGGGATTTAGTCGTGCTTCCCTAAGAGAAAAAAAATTCATAGAAATCAAACATTTAATTGAGTTTCCGCGGAGACAAGGAGTTTATTCGGATGCACAGAAGACAGACACACATTGAAAGATAGATATAAAACATATATTCAAAAAGGTACAAAAAAGGTTGCAAACCGATGGCGCTTGCTGCAGAACTATCTGTGAGGGTTTTGGAAGGTAAAGGGAGCACAGGAAAACATGATTCCCTGGTTGAATACCGAACAAAATAAGTGCTGAGATGAAGAAAGTTTGGTTTGGTTGAAGACGGCATATTCAACCTCAGTGGGTTATTTAATGCCGATAAGTTTTTGAATAAGTCATTCTTAATGGATACTCAAATTTTTTTTCAACTCATGTTTTTCTATTCAACCCATAAGATGGGACCTAACAGGTATACACTAGGTCAGAGTGAATCAGGAGCAATGGTGATGAAGGGGTGCTCCACATTCACAAACTCCAAAACTGGAACCTCACATCAGATAGAGTTTAAACGTATTCCTCAGGACATGTAAGACCTCAATCTGCTTTTGTGTAATCATAATACGAGCTGGGCTTGACGTGACCACCGATTGATCGGAGGTGGCCTCTCCGACGCGGCCCGTGCTAGCCCAAGAATAGGGCCAAAGTGGAATATTGCATGTCATTAATGGCTCATTCCACCTGGGCTCTATCTTTAAGTTAAGCATCACGGGTGCCACCACAGCCAACCGGTGGCCCCATTGGGGGAGTCTTACCCCCTCTGCAGAGGTAAGACTCCCCAAAAAAGTAGGCTCTGGTGATAGTGAGTGTGTATATATATATTAAAACCTTGTCATTAATTCGTTTTTATTTTTCTAGTTCCTCCGGACATACAACTCTTTATATATGTATAATTGGAGATTCGGTCTTACATTTCTCTCGTAACCAAACTTATGTCACTGCTTATGTACAATATGTGAAATCATCATTACATAGTAAAGTAAATTTGTTTTTGGTCGTGCATTTTCATATTCACTGTATTAATACAATGCAGTGTTTTACATGAAAAATATCATAAAATGGTGTTCTTAATAACATTTAAAGTTCATTTAAATAATGCGCAAGCATATTAAGAAACATTTTATGATATTTTCCATGTTGATAAATTCGGTAAGACTTGCAATCATACTCAAACAGAGGGGAAAGTTCAATTACGGGTGGCCAGAAAAACAGACAAATTAATTTATTCAGTTTTCCATTTAAACTCACCTAATCCCAATCCTAAACCCTAGTTGAGTAACATGATATTACAGAGGTGACCAGAAAAAAACAGAACCACAATTGTAATAAAACTGTTTCATTTAACTGTGGGGGTTAGGGTTAGGGTTTAGGGCTAGAGTTTGTTTATGGGAGATAAAATAAATAATTTTGGGTTCTGTTTTTCTGGGCCACCTGTAATTGAACTTTCTGCTCCATTTTTAATTATTGTATAATTTGCAAGTTTTACCCAAATTTGTAATTTTCCATGAATTACGATGAATGAAACATGGACAGCCAAAACAACAGCTTTCCCAAAGGAAATAAACAAAGGGAGGTTACTCTCATTTTGTTGCTAATGGTTCAGATTCATTTTTTTTTTTTTTGCGGTTAAGTCTATTTTGATCTGTTTTGATTTTGCCTTTGAGAAAATTAACATTTTATATAAACTTTTTGGAAATTATGAACTTTTTGTTTTAAGTAAATTAGGTGTCCCAGAAAAAACAACACAGACCCACAATTTTGTAATAAAACTGTTAATTTAACTAGGGGGTTTAGGGTTAGGGTTAGGGTTTGTGTTCTGTTTTTTTTCTATACGGGTGACCCAGAAAAAACAGAACCCAAATCATTTATTCATTTTCCATTAAACTAAAACCCTAAACCCTACACGCTAAACCCCCTAGTTAAAATTAACAGTTTTTTAGGTATACTCGCGGAGAAACCGTCCGGCCTGCTTGCCTCACAAATCAATAGCAGGTGGCTGTGAAAAAAAAAAAACCAGCTTACGATTGAAATCCGTAGCCCAAAAGCGGTGTTATGAAAAAAAAAAACAAAAAAAACACAACCAACTTTGGGTGGTTGCTGAAAAAAAAAAAAAAGCGTAAGATTGAAGGTCCGTAGCGAAGCGGTGTCACTTGAAAAAAAAAAAAAAACAACTAAGGGCGTTTTTCTCCGAAACCCAACCCACCTAAATCCAAAAAAAGTTTTTTTTTTCAAGTGAGCACCGCTTCGGCTACGGCCTTCATAGTAGGCTGGATTTTTTTTTTTTTTTCAGCGCCACCGGCCTAGCGGTTTTTTGAGGCAGGAGGCCGTAGTACCAGTTTTTATACAAAATTTTGTGAGTTCTGTTTTTTTTCTTTTCTGGGACACCTAATTTACTAAACAACATTTTATAATACCACCTTGGTTGTGGGGTGTACTTAATTCTTGGTGTCACTAATCAATTTATATCTGATGAACTTCTTAAATCCTGTGGGTGCCATGGAACTAAAGTGTTTTTTTATTTCTCTCTTCTCTCTCTCTCTCCTCTCTCTCTCTCTCCACTTAAATTTCGTGTTTTTTTTTATTTATTTGTAAATAATNTTCCCAAAGTAAAGTTTAAAGGCGAAATGGGTGCGGTAAGTGCTTGAAAGGGTGCTGATAAGTTTTTTTTTGTTTTTTGTTTGCGAAGGGGCGAAAAGCGACGAGTAAGGCGAGAAGGGGCGGTAAAATTAAAAGGATCGGTAAGGCGGAAAAAGAAGCGTGAGACGAACAGTAGAACCAAATAAATAAATAAAAATTCTAAGTCAGAGTGTTTCCCCTTTGATCATGTTAGACTTATAGGAAATAACCTATAAACGAATTCATAGTTTTGTTCCGGAGTCTGAAAATTAGAGTTTCCAAAATCTAAAACATTCGCTTAAGCTAGGACTGGCTAAAAAATCAGCTTCTACGAGTTTAAACCAGGCATTGAAAATAATTAATCTATTATTTAAGGTTAAACTTTTGTTAAATCGATAAGTAGTAACATAATAACCATCATTAAAAAAAAAAATAATGATTACATATGCAGTTTATTTTTAAAAGATTTAAAAAATTGTTTTGATCAATTTCGATGGCGACCGCCATCTGTCTCTTTTTCAAGGGTTTTAAGCGCTTGTTTACAATTTTAATATAACATTCGCGATTGCAAAAAAAATTACCAAAAATCAAGTAATTATCCGATTTTAATGAATTTTCAGTATTGATTTATCAAATTATGAATTTTATAATGCATCAGTTATTTTATTTCAAAACTTTAATTTAGTATTTTGGCTATGAAAAATTATATATAAAATTCATTTAAAATAAAAATATTCGGATTTAAGTTAAGAATGTTATATTTTTAGATTCTAAGAAATAAATATCTTCATTTAATGCAAATCTTATTTTTTGATCAAAGTATACTTTTTGAAGAAAAACTGCGATGAAAATGTACGGGGGGGGGGTACATTTTCATCGATGTATAATTTTTTTTTTTATAAGATAATAGCCAATTAAATAATTATCGAAATGAGTAAAAAAAATCTCCCAAAACTTAATATTTATTATTTTTTTACATTTTATTTTTTTGATTTTCGGTACTTATTTTCTCATAGAAAGCCACCGTAATTTTTTTTTTCTATTCATATTTATCTCTTTAACTATACTGTATTAGTACAGTATAAGACCAACTGAAAAAAAATGTTACGCCCCAACATAAGGGGGTCAAAATTAAGGCGATCTGAAAAAAATGAGAAAGTTTTGAAATAAAATAAATAATGCATTATAAAGATCATTCATTGATAAATAAACACTGAAATTTCATTAAAATCCGATAATTCCCTGATTTTTGGTAAATTATTTTCTGTATGGGGGTGGGCTAAAGTCATTTTGTCAAAACGATTTTAGGCTCATTTTGCCAGTCCCTAGCTTAAGCCTGTTTAAATACATACGTACAGTGGCCCACCAATTACCACACATGCAGCCTAACCAGCTATCATTACTACTATGGCATTAAACAAATAAACGCCACTACCACTCTGGACTTACAAAAAATACGATATCATACGGGGAAAATTTTAGTTAAAATGGTGCACTTCATTGACAAAAACTAGAGGTGATTGAAAGTAACTCCCTATTTTAAACTAATTTACAATTGTTTTTATATGCAGTTACATTTTTCTCAATTCTTTAATGTATGTTTCCTTAATATACAGGCTGATTGAAAAGTATTCCTTATTTTAAACTATTTATTAATTCTTTTATATGCAGTTATATTTTCTCAATTCTTTAATGTATGTTCCTTGATATAGCAGGCTGATTGAAAAGTAACTCCTCCCTATTTTAAAACTATAAATTCTTTTTATATACAGTTATATTTTCTCATTTCTTTATGTATGTTCTTAATTACAGGCTGATTGAAAGTAACTCCCTATTTAAACTATATTACTTTTAATATAAGTTCTATTTTTCTCAATTCTTTAATGTATGTTCCTAATATACAGGCTGATTTGAAAAGTAACTCCCTATTTTAAACTATTTATAATTTATTTATATGCAGTTATATTTCTCTCAATTATTCTAATGTATGTTCCTTTTAATATAAAGCAAATTATATTAATTAATTTCTTTAACTAAGATAATGATACAATTATTTTTTCATATACAGGCAGGCACCGCTTCAGCTAGAACTTCATTCATAGGTGGGTTTGTTTTTTACTATCAACCTGCCGTAGTGTTCTTTTTTAAGGCCTCCTGCGGACTCTGCGAATAGTATCCCCGAAATAAAAAATCATCTTTTCAATGCATTATATTTTTTTTATTTAAATTTTTTGCGCTTAATATTTTTCTCGATGTTGTTAAATTTTTGGTTGACTTCTGAATTTAATGTCGGAAAATTAAAACGGAAAATTTTTAGTGGTCCCCAATGACGTTTAACTCCAGTCATGAAATTAACATTTTGCGAATTGGGTTACGGTTTTAGGGGATTAACGGTTGTTTTTTATTACGTATTGCTTAACAAATAAACAACAAAAAACACAAATTACTATACATTTAATCAACCATTAAAAAAAAATTATTGAATCTATTATTGAGTACAGTGTTTTGTTAGTATTGCAATGTATAATTTCAATTAAACTTAGTTTTAAAAAAATATTTTTTCAACATTAAAATGTATCGTAAATTTGGGTTTTTGTTGTTTATTTTTTTTAGGCAATACGTAATTAAAAAGCAAACCTTAATCCGCCTAAAACCGTAACCCAATCACAAACATGTTAATTCATAGACTGTTAGTTTAAACTGTCTTGGGTACCCCAAAAAAACTTTCCCGTTTTACTTTTCGCGACCTAAATCAGAAGTCAGCCAGTTTTTAAATAGCTATTTCTATTGTAAAACCCCGTGTTCAGATGCATTTCTGTATTAAATCCTATTTCAAAATTAATTCTATAATAAAAATCCAGCCTCCAAAATACATTTCTATTTCCAGGCATTTCTATTGTAAAATCACGTTTTCAATGCATTTCTATATCAAATCCCTTTTATAATTTGCATTTTTTTAATAAGACTACACTCACTACATTTCTATAGAAAATACTTTTCAAGTGCATTTATATAGTAAAGTCATTTTTCCCACTTTGTACTTTCTCGTGTAACATTTTTATGTATAGCTAATTGCCGGTTTTTTGTTTATTTTTTTTAAAGCAATACGTAATTAAAAAGCAACCCTTAAATTTCCCCACAACCGTAACCAAATTCGCAAATGTTAATTCATAGACTGTAAGTTATCGGTAGTTAAAGCTGTCATTGGTACTACCAAAAAAACTTTCCGTTTTAAATTTCCGACCTAACCTTAAATCCCCAAAACCGTAAACCCATTCGCAAATGGTAAATTTCGATAGACTGTAGTTAAACTGTCATTGGGTCCCGACCAAAAAAACTTTCTGTTTTAATTTTTCCGACCTAAATCAGAAGTCAGCCAGTTTGTTTTGGTTTTTTTTTTTTTGGTTTTTTTGTTGTTTTTCTTGTTTTTGTTTTGTTTGTTTGGTTTTTTTGGTGGGGTCGTTTGTTTTGTTCTCAACAGTTAAGAAAACCTGAGAGAAAGAGTATCAAAATGAGCGGCGTACCGCGTGCTCGTAAAGAGCCGTTCGCCGACCCCCTGGCCGCGAAAAGGGCACTAGGCAAACGATAGATAGGAATCAGTCCTAATTGACAATACGGTGGACGTCGCGCCGTGTGACCGTCCCCGCGAGCCATTCACCCCCCTCACTCGGTAAGACCTACAGTGAATTATAAATATCTCAAACAAGTTTTAATTAAAAAGAAGATTCTGAACTGATCGGCCGGTTCAAAGATGAACATCTCTCCTTTGGCCTGTTGGGGGGAAGTCACCTTTCCATGGCCTGCTCTCCTTTCTCGCAACATTTTGTGATTAATCAATATTCAGCTGTTTAGAAACTAGCTCTGTCTCTGACCTCTCTCCCATCTCTCATACAAACACACTCTTCATCATATCTGATCTCCTCCCCTCATCTCTCTCTCTCTCCTCTCTCTCATCTCTCTCTCTCGCAGCTACACACACCGCATTTATATATCCTGATCAGGTCTCTCTCTCTCACACACACATCTATTAATATATGATTAGTCTCTCTCTCTCTCTCTCCTCATCTCTTCCCTCTCTCACTCACTCACTCTCTATCTCAAGCACACACTTATAACTAATTAGTTTCTCTCTCTCCCTCACACACACAGCACATTTAATTATATATGATTAGTCTCTCTCTCGTCTATCTCTCATCTCGTTCGTCTCCCTCTCTCTCCTCTCTCTCTTCTCATCATCCTCCCTCCGTCGATCTCTCTCTCTCTCTCTTCTCTCTCTCTCTCTCTCTCCTCTACAGTGAAATGGCCGACAAAACAGACGGCTTCCTCACAGTGAAAGAAACAAGGGGAGGGTTACTCTCATTTATGTTAGGTAATGTTCAGATTACCGTACACCCTGAATGTTGTAACACTAAAATATCATAAAATGTGTTCTTAATAACAATTAAGTTTCATTTCAAATATGCACAGCACAAATTAGAACCATTTTATGATATTTTCATGTTAACATATTTAGTTGTATTGATTCGACAAATTCGTATTTTCAGTGTGATTTTACAGTGAAATGAAAATGCGCCGAATCAAAAACAGACTGCTCCCTCAAAATGACAAGACAACAAGGGGAGGTTACTCTTATTGAGTTGCTAATGTTCAGAATTACCCAGTTGTAATTGATTACAGTGAAATGAAATGGCCGACAAAACAGACGGCTCCTAAACAGTGCAACGATAAAGGGGAGGTTATCTCATTTCGAAAACAAAAAAAAATTAGATTGAGATTAAAACAACCTTACCTTCATCAATGGTTTCACCAAAACTTTTATGTCTTGCGGTTCTGAGATGAAAACCTCAAAAAAAGTCGATCGATTACTTTACCGTTGGCTTTAAAAATATCTTTATGGTGTAGTTACCATGGATTTATTTTTCATTGGATTCTTTTTAAAAGTTCTCGTAGGTCAAATAAAACGACTTTGGCATTGGGTTCAACATTAAGGTTCTGTCAAACCGTTTGTAAACCTGTGGCTGAAAAAGGAAAAAGAAAAAAGTGAGAAAAAAAAGAATACTTTCTTAGCTGAACCCTGGGCGTTTAATATAAATTAATGTTTGACTAGTTAATCTTCATCTATTTTTGTTGCTTTTAAGTTTCTTAGATGAAGCCCGGCATTTGATTAATTAATGTTTGATAGTTTATCTTAATCTTATTTTTGGTGCTGTAGTGTGATAGCCAATGACGTGTTATCTCATTTACAATGTGCTGTATTACAGCAGGAGATATATAGAGACAGTTTAGAGGACTGAGAAGAATTAGCTCAGGGTTGTACAGGAAGCCTGAGACCTAGAGCTAAGCGATTAGCGCTCGAAGAATTACTGCTACTACTAAGCAACAAGGAGGACAAAACCACACATCACCAACAGTAAGCTTTTTAAATATTAAATGTTTGACTAGTTTATCTTTCATCTTATTTTGTTGCTTTTTAATTCTTAGACTGGAAGCACTGGCATTTAATATAATTAATGTTTGATTAGTTTATCTTTCATCTTATTTTGTTGCTTTTTAAAATATTATATTTGACTAGTTATCTTTCATCTTATTTTTGTTTGCTTTTTAAATTTCTTTAGATGAAGCACTGGCTTTGATATAATATTTGATATTTATCTTTAATCTTATTTTTGTTGGCTTTTAAATTTCTTAATAAAGCTCCCCCTGGCATTTAAGTATAATTAATGTTGCCCTAGTTAATCTTTAATCTTATTTTTGTAGCTTTTTTACGTCTTTCTTGATGAAGCACTGGCATTCTGATATAATTAATGTTGACTAGTTTTATCTTTCATCTTAATTTTTGTTGCTTTTAAATTTCTTAGATAAAGCACTGCATTTGATAATAATTAATGTTTGACTAGTTTATCTTTAATCTTATTTTTGTTGCTTTTTAAATTTCTTAGATGAAGCCCTGGAATTTGATAATACATTTAAAGGGGGGTGTTGACTAGTTTATCTTTCATCTTATTTTTGTTGCTTTTAGAAATTCTTAGATGAAGCACTGGCATTTGATATAATAAGGTTTGACTAGTTTATCTTTCATCTTTAATTTTTGTTGCTTTTTAAATGTTCTTAGATGAAGCCCTGGCAATTTGATATAAATTAATGTTTGACTATGTTTATCTTACTCTATTTTTGTTGCTGTAAAGTGTGATAGCCAATGACGTGTTATCTTCATTACATGTTGTTTACGATTAAGCAGGAGATATAAGAGAACAGTTTAGAGGACTGAGAAGAATTAGCTAGCAGGAAGCTGAGACCTAGAGCTACGATTCGCGCTCGAATTACGAATCATACGCTACTACTGACACAAGGAGCACAAAACCACACATCAGAAAACAACAGTAGCTTTTTAAATATTAATGTTTGACCCTAGTTTAATCTTTCATCTTATTTTTGTTGGCTTTTTAAATTTCTTAGATGAAGCAGCTAGCATTTAATTATATATTATGTTTGACTAGTTTATCTTTCATCTTAATTTTTGTTGCCTTTTAAAATATTAATATTTGATAGTTTATCTTTCAATCTTATTTTTGTTGCTTTTTTTAAATTTCTTAGAATGTAGCTCTGCATTTAATATAATTAATTAGTTTGATTAGTTTATCTTTCATCTTATTTTGTTAGCTTTTTTAAATTTCTTAAGATCGAAGCACTGGCATTTGATATAATTGAATGTTTGACTAGTTTTCTTTAATCTTATTTTTTGTTGGCTTTTTAAATTTCTTAGCTGAATGCACTGGCATTTGAATATAATTAATGTTTGACTAGTTTATCTTTCATCTTTTTTTGTTGCTTTTTAAATTTTCTTAGAATGAAGCACTGGCATTGAATATAATTAATGTTTGGTCTAAGTTTATCTTCATCTTTTTTTTGTTGCTTTTTAAATTTCTTAGATGAAGCACTGGCATTTGATATAATTAATCGTTTTGACTAGTAGTTTATCTTTAATCTATTTTTGTTGGCTTTTTAAATTTCTTAGATGAAGCAGCTGTCATTTGATATAATTAATGTTTGACTAGTTTATCTTTAATCTTATTTTGTTTGGATTTTTAACTTCTTAGATAGCACATGGGGCATTTGATATAATTTAATGTTTGACTAGTTTATCTTTCATCTTATTTTTTGTTGCTTTTTAAATTCTTAGATGAACACTGGCATTTGATATAATTAATGTTTGACTAGTTTATTTTCATCTTTTTTTTGTTGCTTTTAATTTCTTAGATGAAGCACTGGCTGCATTTGATATAATTAATGTTTGTCTAGTTTTCTTAATCTATTTTTGTAGCTTTAAATTTCTTAAGATGAAGATCTGGCATTTGATATAATTAATGTTTGACTAAACTATCTTTAATCTTATTTTTTGTTGGCTTTTTAAATTTCTTAGATGAAGATCTGGCAAATTTGATATAATTAAGGTTTCAGCTAGTTTATCTTCATCTTTTGTTGCTTTTAAAATATTAATGCTTGACTAGTTATCTTAATCTTATTTTTTTTGCTTTTTAAATTTCTTAGATGAAGCCTGGCATTTATATAATTAATGTTTGACTAGTTTATCTTTAATCTTATTTTTGTTGCTTTTTAACACAATTCTCTGTGGTTGTTTTATTTTCCACTGCCAAGACTTATTCAAGAGTCCATAGTGAAGAAGGCCGAAACATTGTGTAAATAACAATAAAGATGACGACAATTATTTAGTTTTAAAAAATAGGGTACCCTATTCACCAAGATTTATATTGTGTTGTAGCGGAATATTGAGATTAGTGACAGAACAAGCCTGTCCTTGTGTTGCATCTAAAACATACACTTACCGATTAAACACATGAGCTGCACTTTCTCCTCGCTCCACGGCCGCATCAAATATTTTTTGGGCTTTCTCTTTCTCTTTCACTTCTCCAACAGACACCTCTCCGTTTACTTCCCTACAAAGTAAAAAAAATTAACTTCAATTACATTAGGGACTGGCATTTTTGGAATTTTAAAAGCGAATTAAAAATAATTAAATCTATTATTTAAGGTCAAACTTTGTCTAAATCAATAAGTAGTAACATAATAACCATCATTAAAAAGAAAAACATCATTACATATGCAGTTTATTTTTAATACATTTAAAGGGATTTGTTTTGGTAAATTTCTACGCGATCCACCATTCTGTCTCATTTTCGATGGTTTTAAGCGCTTGTTTACAATTTTACTTAACATTCACGATTGCAAAAATATTTTACCAAAAATCAGGTAATTATCCGATTTAATGAAATTTTCAGTATTGATTTAACAATTAATGAATTTTATAATGCATCAGTTATTTTATTTCAAACTTTAATTTAGTATTTTTGCTATGAAAAATTAATATATAAAATTCATTTAAAATATGAAAAGCCTGATGTTAAGTTTAAAATGTTATATTTTTAGATTCTAGAAATAAATATCTATTTAATGCAAACCTTATTTCATTGTATCAAAGTATACTTTTTGAAAAAAACTCTATTGAAAATATACCCCCCCTCTCATTTTTAAGCAGAAAAAATATTGGTGTATACTTTTTTCTTTTATAAGATAATAGCCAATTAAATAGTTATCGAAATGAGTAAAAAAAATCTCCAAAAAATTAATTATCAATTATTTTTTTACATGTTATCTTTAGATTTTCGGTACTTATTTTCTAATAGAATAGCCACCATAAAAAATTTTGGGGGTCTTTTATCTCTTTATTTATACTGTAATTAGTACAGTATAAGACCAACTTGAAAAAAATGTTATGCCCCCAACATAAGGGGGGTCAAAATTAAGCGATCTGAAAAAAATTAGAAAGTTTTGAAATAAAATAAATAATGCATTATAAAGATCATTGATTGATAAATAAACACTGAACATTTCATTAAAATCCAATAATTCCCTGATTTTTGGTAAATTATTTTCTGTAGGAGGGGGGCTAAAGTCATTTTGTCAAAAATGCATTTTAGGCTCAGTTTGCCAGTAGCTAAAGTTACATAATATCAAACTGAGTGGGCCATTTAATACAGACAGACCGCCCTGTCGGCTGTGGCATTAGAATGCACCGACTGCACCTCTGCAGAGGGGTAAGACTCCCCCAATGGGGCCACCTGTTGGCCATGGGTGGCGACCCGTGATGCTTAAGGATAGAGCCCAGGTGTATGAGCAGTTCATGACATGCAATACTCCACTTTGGCCCTATCTTGGGCTAGACGGGCGGTCGGAGAGGGCCCCTCCGATCAATCGGCTGGTCACGTCAAGCCCTAGCACCTATATGATTTTCCCAACCCTATTGCCCTTATGGCAAGCCCCAACCCCTTTTTATCATATGGGTGCTAGAAGGCGGTGACTGAGGGTCTACATATCCTGGGAATGACGTTAAACTCTATCTGATGGTGAGGTTCCAGTTTTAAAGGTTTGGGGAATGTGGAGCACCCCTTCATCACCATTGCTCCCTGGTCCACTCTGACCCGGAGTGGTAGTACCTGTTAGGGTCCCATCTATGGGTTAAATAGAAAAATGTATTTATAAACAAAATTGTATTATCCATTAAGAATTGATTTATTTCAAAACTTTATCGGCATTAAACGACCCACTGAGGTTGATATGCCGTAAAACAAAACAAAACAAAAAAAATTAATACAGACTGACAAAGTTTTGAAATAAATTCATTCTTAATGGAGACTCATGCGTCAAAATCAATGAGAGAGTCCATTCTACATAGATAGTGAGTTGAAAGACAAATTCATAAGATATTAATCAGCCTAGTACAAAATAAAAAACGCCCCCCCACCCCCCCAGGCGATGTAAAATTAGATTTTTCAAACATATTGCCTGAGGGGTGGGAGTAAAAAATTCAATGTCAGCGAGTTTGTAACCTAAGTAAAGTAAAATCATCAAATTCATTAAAGGATAAAAAATAAAACAATTTGAAATGTAAACTTTAAATATGTATTAAAATAAAACAAACTTATATAGATATATAATACCAGTCATGTATTTATTAAAACTTGTTTTAAAAACAATGAGGACTGTCTAATGTAAAAATAGATTTTTGAAACATATTGCCTGAGGGGTGGGAGTAAAAAATTCAATGTCAGCAAGTTTGTACCCTAAGTAAGTAAAATCATCAAATTCATTAAAGGATTAAGAAATAAAACAATTTGAAATGTAAACTTTAAATAGTCGATAAAAATCGACATAACTCCACAAATTTTTGGAATTGGAAGCTCAAATTTTGTGAATTGTCTAATGTTAATATAGTACATACCTGGACAAAATTTCATAAAAATTGAAGGGGTGGGTGACAGTTTTACTTTTTTCTGGATGATTTGACATGGAATTACCTGAAGAGCTTTAGGACTTACTAATGAGAAACTACAAACAGTTTCTCAAATTGATTGATTTTTGATTATTGAATTATATCATTTAATTTGTAAAAATCAAAAACTAAATTCCATACTTTTTCTTTTAATAAACATATTAATGAGTATGTGTGATTTTAATGTTCAATGGTATTTATTTTCTAAGTTATAAGTTGACACGTACATACCAAAACACTCCTTTATATATATAGATTAATATTTTATTTTAATGCTCAATGGTATTTATTTTGTGAGTTATAAGTTGACACGTACATAACAAAACACTCCTTTATATATATATAGATTAATATTTTATTTAAGAAATTGTTAGGGGTGACGTTGTGGAACTGTCCCTGCCTCCTGTCTCAAAAAACACTAGCCGGTGGTTGCTACGATTGAATTCCATAGCCGAAGCAGTGTCACTTGAAAAAAAACTAGGGTTATGGTTAGGGTTGGGGTTTAGGGTTAGTTTAACAGGAAAATAAATAAATAATTTGGGCTCTGTTTTTTCTGGGTCACCCTGTATACAGTAAATAAAACTGTTAATTTTAACTAGGGGGGGTAGGGTTAGGTTGGGGTTGGGTTTTCGTAAAAAACGCCCTAATTGGGTTGTGTTTTGGTTTTTTTTTTGCAAGTGACACCACTTCGGCAACGGACTTTAATCGTAGCTGGGGGGGGGGTCAGCAGCCACCAGCTAGCGATTTTTGAGGCAGGAGGCTGGAACGGTTCTCCGCGAAGAGTACCGATGTTGTTTATGGAAGATATTCTATTAAAAAAATGTTAGTCTGGCACATGATCAATTGTTTTTGGGAGAAACTGAATGAAAAAAAAAATCAAAATATCTTACATGGAAAAGTTGGATATATACGCTCTATCCGGTAAGATGACATGAAAATGAGCGGGGGCAGCTGAATTTTTGTTATTATAGTATTCAGCTGATACCATTGTCCTTGCATAGCGTACTTTAATGTCGCTGGTCACCACCAGGGATTTCAGCGTTGCTTCCTAGAAAGAGAAAAAAAAAAAAATTTACATAGGAAATCAAACATTTAATATGAGGTTTCGCCGGAGACAAGGAGTTAATTCGGATGAAGAAGACAAGAACAACAATTGAAGATAGATATAAAAACATATATTCAAAAAGGTACAAAAAGGTTGCAAACTCGATGGCGCTTGCTGCCAGACTTATCTTGCTGAGGGTTTTGGAAGGTAAAGGGAGCACAGGAAAACATGATTCCCTGGTTGAATACCGAACACAAATAAGTGCTGAATGAAACGGAAAGTTTGGTTTGGTTTGACGGCATATCAACCTCAGTGGGTTATTTAATGCCGATAAAGTTTTGAAATAAAGTCATTCTTAATGGATACTCAAATTTTTTTATCAACTCATGTTTTTCTATTCAACCCATAGATGGGACCCTAACAGGTACTACCACTCTAGGTCAGAGTGAATCAGGGAGCAATGGTGATGAAGGGGTGCTCCACATTCACCAAACCTCCAAAACTGGAACCTCACCATCAGATAGAGTTTAACGTCATTCCCAGGACATGTAGACCCTCAATCCCTGCCTTTGTGTCAATCATATAGATGCTAGGGCTTGACGTGACCAGCCGATTGATCGGAGGTGGCCTCTCCGACCGCCCGTCTAGCCCAAGATAGGGCCAAAGTGGAATATTGCATGTCATTAACTGCTCATCCACCTGGGCTCTATCTTTAAGCATCACGGGTCGCCACCCACAGCCAACAGGTGGCCCCATTGGGGGAGTCTTACCCCTCTGCAGAGGTAAGACTCCCCCAAAAAAGTAAGCTCTGGTGATAGTGAGTGTGTATATATATATTAACCTTGTCATTAATTGTTTTATTTTTCTAGTTTCCTCCGGACATACAACTGCCCTTTATATATGTATAAATGGAGATTCGGTCTTAATTTCTCTGTAACCAAAATTATGTCACTGCTTATGTCACAATACTGAAAATCATCATTACATAGAATAAAGTACAATTTGTTTTGGTCGGCCATTTTCATTTCACTGTAATCAATACAACTGCATGTTTTAACATGAAAATATCATAAAATGTGTTCTTAATAACAATTAAGTTCATTTCAAATAATGCGCAAGCATAATTAAGAACACATTTTATGATATTTTCATGTTGATCAAATTCGGGTAAGACTTGCAAATCATACTCAAAAACAGAGCGGGAAAGTTCAATTACCGGGTGGCCCAGAAAAAACAGAACCCAAATTATTTATTCATTTTCCCATTAAACTCACCCTAAACCCTAACCCTAAACCCCCCTAGTTGAGTAACATGATATTACAAGGTGACCCAGAAAAAAACAGAACCCACAAATTTTGTAATAAAACTGTTCATTTTAACTGTGGGGGTTTAGGGTTAGGGTTTAGGGCTAGAGTTAGTTTAATGGGAGAATAAATAAATAATTTGGGTTCTGTTTTTTCTGGGACACCCTGTAATTGAACTTTCTTGCTCCATTTTAATTTTGAGTATAATTTGCAAGTTTTACCCAAATTTGTATTTTCAATGTAGATTTACGATGAAATGAAAATGGCCAGCCAAAACAAACAGCTTCCCCAAAGTGAAATAAACAAGGGGAGGTTACTCTCATTTATGTTGCTAATGTTCAGATTACCATTTTTTTTTTTTTTTTTGCCGTAAGTCTATTTTGATCTGTTTTGATTTTGCTTTAGAAGAAAATTAACATTTTATAAAACTTTTTGGAAATTATGAACTTTTGTTTAGTAAATTAGGGTGTCCCAGAAAAAACACAGAACCCACAAATTTTGTAATAAAACTGTTAATTTTAACTAGGGGGTTTAGGGTTAGGGTTAGGGTTTGTGTTCTGTTTTTTTCTATACCGGGTGACCCAGAAAAAACAGAACCCAAATCATTTATTCATTTTCCCATTAAACTAACCCTAAACCCTAACCCTAAACCCCCCTAGTTAAAATTAACAGTTTTAGGTACTACTCGCGGAGAACCGTCCCGGCCTCTTGCCTCAAAAATCACTAGCAGGTGGCTGCTGAAAAAAAAAAACCAGCTACGATTGAAATCCGTAGCCAAAGCGGTGTCACTTGAAAAAAAAAAAACAAAAAAACACAACCAACTTTGGGTGGTTGCTGAAAAAAAAAAAAAAGCTAAGATTGAAGTCCGTAGCCGAAGCGGTGTCACTTGAAAAAAAAAAAAAAAACAACTAAGGGCGTTTTTCCCCGAAAACCCAACCCCAACCCTAAACCAAAAAAAGTTTTTTTTTTCAAGTGACACCGCTTCGGCTACGGACTTCAATAGTAGCTGGATTTTTTTTTTTTTTCAGCAGCCACCGGCTAGCGGTTTTTTGAGGCAGGAGGCCGTGAGTACCCAGTTTTATTACAAAATTTGTGAGTTCTGTTTTTTTTCTTTTCTGGGACACCCTAATTTACTAAACAAAATTTTATAAATACCAACTTTGTTGTGGGTGTACTTAATTCTGGGTGTCACTAATCCAAATTTATATCTGATGAATTTCTTAAATCCCTGTGGGTGCCATGGCAACTAAAGTGTTATTTTATTTCTCTCTCTCTCTCTCTCTCTCTCTCTCTCTCTCTCTCCAGCTTAAATTTTCGTGTTTTTTTTTTATTTATTTGTAAAATAAATATTAGTGATGAAATTCGAGACACACACGTCTTTTTCTTGTGATCTTAAATTTAACCTTCTTCTCACCCTTTTCGGTTCCAATCCGACCCAGCCATTCGCCGCCTTCCCTGGCAAATGCGGCGCAAAAAGTCGACAATACAAGCGAACTCTGACATTGTAACCCACTTCATCGGTGCGGTACGGCACGACTGGCGGCGACGGGCGGTGAAGGGGGGTCTGTGCGTGTGGGAGAACGGGCGAGCAACTGCCTGCCTGTCTGCCTGTCACAGCCTTTCTGGGTCTCCAAGTCTAAATCGTCTGTGATTCTAAGTAGATAGACTTCTCACTGGAGAAGAAGGCTGTTTAATGGCCGGATATGCAAAAGGCTGTGGGACAATTAACAAGATAAACAGTTAAACATATATCATCAAAAATTAAGTAGATATAGAGATTGGAACAGATGAATATATATATATATATATATATATATATATATGTGTGTGTGTGTGTGTGTGTGTGGATTACTTATTAATATATATATATATATGTGTGTGTGTGGATGACTTATTAATATATATATATATATTATATATATGTGTGTGTGTGTGTGTGTGTGTGTGTGTCTGTGTGTGTGTCTGTTTATGTGTGTGTGTGTGTGTGTGTGTGAGTTGAAGATGGAAGCGAATCTGACGGTATGTTGAAAAGAAAAATAAAGGAAAGAAAGTGTTGAATGGATAAAATAGGATATTTTAATTAATTCAACTTACACGTGTTTCGGTCAGGAGTTTATCCATGTATACATTATTCAATATATTATTATTTCTAAATAACAAAATGAAATGAAATAATAATAATAATAGAAAAAAATGTAGAAATGTTCCGCAGACAAAGAAATATCGACCTTCCTCAGAGTAAATTCATATATATATATATATATATATATATATAATATAAATCTCACTTTGTTTACAAAGTTTGAGAACTCTTAGTGAATTCATTTCCGCTTAGAAATGTAGCGATTAGATAGCCTGCTATACTTGGCAGCTGATTGTGGCATTATGGGTAAGAAGGTTCCGCGAGCGTAAGTTCGTTCGGGTCTCGAACCCAGCCAGAGGCAGCTGCTAAAATGGTATAACTGCACTGATGAGAGGTGATACCTCGAAACACGTGTCTGTAGTTTACTCTATTATTTATATATATATTAAGAAATTTAGTTAAAATAGGAAGTAAAGAATAAAATAACAGTTATTTCTTTTTGGAAATCGATTTCTTTTAAGATCTATCCCAGAGATTTTTAAATTCAAATAAACGACTGATGAAACCAAGCTCAATGCACGGCGAAATAAATCTCACATAGGTGTCTGAGTTTTGTTCCTTTGTCCGTATTTCTCCCTCTAATCTTCACTACTAATATATATATATATATATAATATATATATATATATATATATATATATATATATAATGTTGTTCTGGTTCCAGCGGGAGAAAATTCAATATTTTATTTAAAAAAAAAAAAAGGTCCGCAAAATGTATTTGTTCTCAGAAAAAATTGTTTTAATTCTTCTTGTTTTACATATGCAACACGTGTTTCAGATCTTCTGGTATCTTCTTCAAGCTTTGATTGATAATATGAAAATGAATTTTTACATGCATGTGTATATATATACATACACATGAGTATTTCACTTCCTCTTCCTGTTTTTGTGGGAGTGGAAAGGAATTTCATTTTTAACATTAATCTTTTAAACAGGTGTTTTTGTTTTTTGGGTGGTTTGCTAATAAATTCATTAGCTGAATATATATATAATATATATATTATATATATATATATATATATAATATATATATATTTCAAAAATATATATAATATATACAAAACAATCCAAAAACAACCAATAACTAGAACACTTAACAAATGGACATGACAGTTTTACCAGTACATTTTTCCCCAAAATTTTTGCGGCTTGTCAAACATTTAAGAGTTTTTTTTTTAAACTTTCTAAAAACAATTTATTTTCTATTAACTTTTCTTCAGATGATAACCTAAGACGAGTTGAAAACTATTCAAAAATAAATAGCAAAAGAAATATTCCTGTTTGTCTTATTACTTTTTTGTTAAAATATATATATATATATATATATAATATATATATATATATATATAGAGAGAGAGAGAGAGAGAGAGAGAGATGGATAGAGAAAGAAAGAGAGATATAGATCTGAACGGATAGATAGGTAGATAGATAGATAGATATGGACAGACAGGAACAGATATATATCTGAATATATAAAAGTAAGTTCTTGGTATGTACGTGTCGATCTATAACTCAGAAAAGAGGACTCCCTCAGATTTGAAATCTTACATATAGACTAATATCCTTCTAACTAAGAAACACGCCAAATTTGGTTATTGATTTTTACTAATTAAGGGATATAATTAATTAATTAAGCCAAAATCACCCAATTTGCGGAACTGTCCGTAGAGCAGCACCTGCTGATAATAAAATATTGTCCGCTGTCTGACTTTTTGTAACAGCGATTTACAGCAGTGAAGTGTAATTTTAGTGAATAAATTTCACAGTCTAAGCCGTTCCGCTAGGAATTTATCACCTATTCTTGATCCAATCTTTAAAATATTGATATCGTTGGAAAGAAAATAATATAATCTTTCTGAATATGTAATTTTTAAGCGTTTTTATCAATTGAATTATTTTTTTACAGCGAGTTAAAAAAATTGGCTTCGGCGAGCTGATAAGTATGATTTTTTTTTCAGTCTAAATTTTAAGAAAAAAATTTTTTTTTTTTTCTCGCCTATTTACGGTTCAAGCTTCTTTAAGATATCTATATGGTTCGAAAGAGAATGAAATAATCTCTCTAAATATGTAATTTGATTGAGTTTTTATCAATGGAATTATTTTTTACAGCGAGTTAAAAAAAATTATATTTTGCTTCAGTCAGCCTAGAATTCGTAGTATAGTTTTTTCATACTAAAATTTTAACATAAAATCAAATCTTATTTATCGCATATTTCTGTGTCTATCTTAAAAATATTTATTTGGTTAGAAAAAAAATCTTTCTAAATATGTAATTAGTATGTCTTTTTATACATTGAATTTTTTTACAGCCAATTAAATAACAAATCAAACGAAAACATTTAACGACAACTCAACTTTGTTTTATAAATTCCCGTCGTTCGTCAATTATAAACAAAACCTTTTTTTTTTATTTTTATAATCGCATTAATTTATTTATTTTAATATTAGAAATATAAATAAAATCATGATACTAATGTAGAATAGTGCGCAAGAGATAATACCATCAGATTACCTATTACATTTCACGGAAATACCTGAAAACTCAAATTGTTATCAAATTTATGATATAGTATACTTTACTATAATTATTATAGTAAAGTATACTATATTCGATCGGCTATGTTTTGAATTAATACTGTTTTTTTTTAAGATTATTCATCGTTTAACATAAATTTGATTACTTTATTTAATTCTTTTCTTCTTTTTCAAATATGAATTTGAAGTTTAACAAACCGCGTCATTTATATTTTATTTAAAAAATATAGTTAATTATTAAATTAAAATTTCTTACTATATCATTATGTGATGGGCAAAAACTTGCAAATCGGTCGGAAAATTACGGTGACCCAGAAAAACAGAACCCATAAATTTTGTAATAAAACTGTTAATTTTAACTTGGGGGTTTAGGTTTAGGGTTAGGGTGGGGTTTAGGGTTAGTTTAATGGGAAAATAAATAAATAATTTGTTCTGTTTTTCTGGGTCAGCCTGTATGCAGGGTGACCCAGAAAGAAAAAAAAAGAACCCACAAATTTTGTAATAAAACTGTTAATTTTAACTAGGGGGATTTAGGGGTTAGTGTTATGGGTGAGGTTTAGAGTTAGTTTAATGGGAAAATAAACAAATAGTTTGGGTTCTGTTTTTTCTAGGTCACCTGTAATATGTTTTAATTTTCCGACCGATTCGCAAGTTTAGCCATATGATGTCATCCCTTCAAATCTGACGAAAAGAAAATTCCCTGACCTCCCACCAGGCAGGATTAAATTAAGATCATTTTTACGTGTTGATTTTTATGGGTCATCCTGCGAGGACCAAACTCGGTATTCAGTAGTAATAGATCTGCAAACGATTATTAAACCATGTTTTTATATCCACTACCCGGGTAGCCACTGCTAGTATATATATATATATATATATATATATATATATATATATATATGGGAGAAATATGAGGAGGTTAATCCGACAATATGTGGAGAAAGGTAGACAAACACGGGATGTTATGGAAACTGGATGTTTATTGTCGACGATGCACGAAACGTTGCATCGTCGACAATAAACATCCAGTTTCCATAACATCCGTGTTTGTCTACCTTTCTCCATATATATATATATATATATATATATATATATATATAGAGAGAGAGAGAGAGAGAGAGAGAGAGACAGACAGACAGACAGACAGAGACAGAGACAGAGAGAGAGAGAATGGGTGGGGATTTGTCAATGTGTTTGTTATGGAGTCTAAGAGACATTTTGATTAAAAATAGAATTATCCAAACAAAACAAAAAAACAAACAAAAAAATTTAAACTTTCAAGGTTTTCAAAACCCAATTTTTATGTTTCTTAATTTTATTATTTCCATCTGGTTTCCATTTCCGTTTAATAAAAGAAAAAAGAAAAAAAAAAGACAAAAAGGGAAAATTTAAATGAGTGACATTCTTAACAAAAAGTTTTTTTCATCGTCTCAGCTAGATTTTCCTCAAAAATACGAGGTGTGTTGAAAAACTACCGAGACTGAAGCTGGGCATTTTAAAAATTAAACCTATGTCGACTGGGGCTTTAGAATACACCTCTGCAGAGGGGTAAGACTCCCCCGCCCGGTTAAATCGAACCTAACGGACCTAAATTCCACCATCGTATGTTACCCGGGCTGACTTCTGATTTAGGTCGGAAAATTAAAGCGGACATTTTTTTGGTGGTCCCCAATGACAGTTTAACCACAGTCTATGAATTAACATTTTGCCAATTGGGTTACGGTTTTAGGGGATTAAGGTTGTTTTTAATTACGTCTTGCTTATAAAAAAAAATAAACAACAAAAAACTCAAATTACTATACATTTAATTAACCATTAAAATTAATTATTGAATCTATTATTGAGACAGTTGTTTGTGTTAGTATTGCAATGTATAATTTCAATTAAACTTAGTTTAAAAAAATATTTTTCAACATTAAATGTATAGTAAATTGTTTTGTTTTTTGTGTTTATTTTTTTAAGCAATACGTAATTAAAAACAAACTTAATCCCCTAATACCGTAACCCAATTCGCAAAATGTTAATTCATAGACTGTAGAAACTGCCATTGGGGACCACCAAAAAACTTTCCGTTTTAATTTTCCGACCTAAATCAGAAGTCAGCCATTTTAATAAATAAAAGATATAATGCACCAGTTATTTTATTGAAAAAGTACCGAGACTGAAGCTGGGCATATCAAGATTAACACAAGGGGATTAAAATAAATAAAAATTAGAAAAAAAAAAACAAAACAAAAAAAACAAACACCCATGAGCCTTCACCGGAAGGACCCTCCGAGCATGTGCGGTAAAAAGGACCCACTTCCGACCCGCAAGAGAATCTCTCGCCCCTTCATTTAGACTTAGGCCTTGTCTGCGACAAGACACTACTACTGGCCAGGGAGAAATTTCCTTGTCGCGTGTTGGCTATGACCCGTGAATAAAGCCTCTAAGATACGGGGGCCCCCACTCTATTACATACCAATTTTCATCGATATATCAATACTCGTGATACGGAGGCGCCATGGTGTAATGGTTAGCGTGGTAGGAAATGGACTCGTCGACCCTAGTTCAAATCCTGGACGAGACTGTTTGCATGTCAGCTAATACCCTTGAGAAAAGTATGAACCCAACTACTCTCCTTTCGGATATGGGTAAATAGTAGGGCAGAGTGGGCTCTTTAACCTTGGTTAGATAACCAGTCTAGGAGAAAGACAACTCTGAATTCAAAGCAGCTGATAAATCCTTAAAGTCTCATTGTCTAATTTGCAGAAACACTTGTGGAAAAGGCATGAAACAACATTTTTAGCACCTTATATTGTAGCCTTTCCCAAAGGGTTTAATTGCTGACTGTTTGGCAACCACTCTAGGAGAAAGACAATTCTGAATTCAAAACCGATAAATCCCCAAAGTCTCATTGTCTAATGTGCAGAAACACTTCTAGAAAAGGCATGAAACAACATTTTTAGCACCTTATAAGTGCTAACATGGTTTGGTAACCAGTCTAGGAGAAAGACAACTCTGAATTCAAAATTTCATTATCTAATTTGCAGAAACACCTATGGAAACATTTTTCAGCGCATTATCTCATAGCTTTTCCCAAGGGTACAAGATCTAATACACTTTGGAAAGGTATGTATCAAACTTCTTTCCCTCCAGCTAAGGGTAAATAGTAGGGCAGACTGGGCTCTTTAACCTTGGTTAGGTAACCAGTCTAGGAGAAGAAAATCTCTGAATTCAAACCTATTGAACTCCGCATATGAAATTGACTTTGTGTCACATCCTACTCGTGTAGCGGTATTGGAAAATATACATCAATACTTGTGTTCCTTAATTTTACGACCGTTATCATCTTGCAACACACTCTGGTTGAAAAGGAAACCATCCAAATCGTCCAAGATGAAATGCAGAAATGTAAATCTTTATTATCTGATGTTGCTTATCTGCCGAATTCTTATTTCTCATGAGTGTTGTCGCCTCGGGTAAATAATAGACCATCCTGTTTTTATTATAAAGAAAGGGAAGAAAAATGACACGCTACACAGAAAAATATAACAAGAAAGAAAGAAAGTATCATCACCACAGCTAAATAATGGACCATTCTGTTTTAATTATAAAGAAAGGGAAGAAAAGGGACATGCTAATCAGAAAAAAATATAAGAAAGAAATTGAGATAGAGAAAGAAAGAAAGAAAGAAAGAAAGAGAAAGAGAGAGAGCGTTATATAATTAAAAAAGAAAGAAATAGAGTAGGGGAAATATAGAGAGAGGTGGTGAGCGCGCGGAAGCAATAACGCTAACCTGTTTCAATTGATCATAATGAAAGATGAAAAGAAAGAAGAAAAATTAGAGAGAGAGAGAGAGAGAGAGAGAGAGAGAGAGAGAGAGAGAGAGAGAGAGAGCGTTATACAATTTAAAAAAGAAAGAAATAGAGTAGGGAAAGATAGAGAGAGAGGTGGTGACGCGCGGAAGCGATAACGCTAACCTGTTTCAATTGATCATAAAGAAAGACGAAAAGAAAGAAAGAAAAGATTGAGAAGAGAAAAGAGAGAAAAGAGAGAGAGAAAGAAGAGAAGAGAGCGTTATATAATTTTAAAAGAAGAAATAGAGTAGGAAAGATAGATAAGAGTGGTGAGCGCGCGGAAGCGATAACGCTAACCTGTTTCAATTGATCATAATGAAGACGAAAAGAAAAAGAAAAGATTGAGAAAGAAAAAGAGAGAGAAAGAGAGAGAGAAAGAGAGAGAGAGAGAGAGCGAGCGTTATATAATTAAAAAGAAAGAAATAGAGTAGGGAAAGATAGAGAGGGGTGGTGAGCGCGCGGAAGCGATAACGCTAACTTGTTTCAATTGATCATAATGAAGATGAAAAGAAAGAATTGAGAAAGAGAGAGAGAGAGAGAGAGAGAGAGAGAGAGAGAGAGAGAGAGCGTTATCAAGATTGTCTATCGGTTTGGAGTAGCCTCTATGACACGGGAATCTCCCAATATACAAAAAAAAAAAAAATTGGACAGGCAACCGGAAATATATCAGATATTGAGAACACGATACTGGAATAAGACTTTCCTGTATAGTTGAAATGGGCCTGACTTTATGTCATATCTACAAAAAGATACGAGTTTTGCCTTTGCATTTGGAACTCGCAGGACCTGTGGATATACCCAGTATGATAATTCAATCATTACAACGTTTGATATGTTTACTTAGGAGCTTTGCTAAATAGTTTCATATGTAAAAAGTATAATAATCTTGATTTAACTTCTCTCTCTCTCTCCTCTCTCTCTCTCTCTCTCTCTCTCTCTCCTCTCTCTCTCTCTCACACACACACACACACACACTTTCCTTCTTTTCATTTTATCATTATGTTCGATTGAAACATATTAGCGTCATCGCTTCCGCGCACTCACCTCTATATATCTTTCCCCGAGTGACTTTCTTTCTATGTTATTATATTTTGTCTGTGTATCATGTCCTTTTTCTTTCCTTTCTTGCTTCATAATAAAAACGGAATGGTCTACTATTTAACTGAAGCGACAGTAAGAAATACGGATAAGCAACGCCAGATAATCAGGATTTGTATTTTTGCATTTAATTACGGTTTGTACGACCGTAATTAAGAAACACAATATATAAAATGTAGATTTGGATGGTTTCATTTTAAAGCGGGGGGGGGGGTTGTAAAATAATAACTGTCGTACAATTAAGTAACACGAGTATCAATATGTAGATTTGGACGGTCTCATTTTTAATCAGAGGGATTTGCAAAATAACGGTCGTACAACTTAGGAACACGAGTATTGATAGATAGATTTGGACGGTTTCATTTTTAACCAAGGGGTGTTGTAAGATGATAATGGTCGTACAGTTAAGGAATATGAATATTAGTGTATAGATTTGGACGGTATCGTTTTTCAACCAGAGGGTGTTGCAAGATGATAACGGTCGTTCAATTAAGGAACACGAGTATTAATATATCAATTAAGGGTTATCTTCCCTTGCCGTAGGGTGTCGCGACTAGGTGGCACTACTAGCTGGGTATTTAAACTCAGCCGGAAAAACATCTCTCTCTCTCTCTCTCTCTCTCTCTCTCTCTCTCTCTCTCTCTCTCTCTCTCATTCACAAAAGATGGACTAGACGCGTGGTGTCTCTATCCATTAAAGGAGGTGGTGGTTTGCCCCCCCCCCCCATCGACTATCAGTAAGTGGCTCTTATATTCTTGCAAGATGATAATGGTTGTACAATTAAGGAACACGAGTATTAATATATAGATGGATGGGCGATTTGGACTGTCTCATTTTTAACCAGAGGGTGTTGCAAGATGATAACGGTTGTGCAATTAAGGAACACGAGTATTAATATATAGATGGATGGACGATTTGGACTGTCTCATTTTTAACCAGAGGGTGTTGCAAGATGATAACGGTCGTGCAATTAAGGAACACGAGTATTAATATATAGATGGATCGACCATTTGGACGGTCTCATTTTAACCAGAGGGTGTTGCAAGATGATAACGGTTTGTACAACCATTATCATCTTGCAACACCAAATCGTCCATCCATCTATATATTTGGACTGTCTCATTTTTAACCAGAAAGTGTCACAAGATGATAACGGTTGTGCAATTAAGGAACACGAGTATTAATAAATATAGATTTATACTGACAAAACACTTATGTTTTGTTATCTGTGCTAATTTTATTGCGCATTTATTTATCAATAAAGCCTTTTGTAGGACTCGCCGCACTATCTGGATGAGCTGATAACACAAGAATGGTACCACAGTGTGCCAAAGACACCCCCCCCCACGAACAACACCCCATCAGAGTTAGAATTACAGAATTTGTTCTCCTAGACACCTCCCACCCCACTCCGAAGAAGAAGAAAAAGAGGAAATTGCCTAATAATTCCGCAAAAATTCAATGCAAAATTATTTGCAGAAATAAATGTTTTCTTTAAAAAAAAAAAAAAGATTTAACGAGTAGGACCATACCAACTGAATTGTGCGAAAATTACATATTATTTCGTAGAAAATCTCAAGTGAGAGACACTTAACATTTTTGTTTTATGTCCGGTTTCCTAGTCCTAACTAAGCAAATAAGTAAAAATATATATATATATATATATATATATATATATATATATATAATATATATATATATATATATATATATATCAATGTGTATGGTTGGCACTATGATACTTGAAGAAGCGGTAGTAAGAAGAGTGCTCAATATCTGTGATAGAGCGTTGATAGATAGATAAATAAATGTTCTAGTTTATATTTATTATATATATAAATATATGTTTATTATATTATAATATATTAATAATTTGAAGGCAATTACAATGCGTATAAAAACTAAAAACAAAAAGATCTTTTTTTGTCTTATCGATGTCAAAGAAAATTTTATCTTCAGAGACGAAAATCAGAAATGAACGAGCTTAATTTTTTTGTGTGGTTATACTTTTTTTTCTTTCTTTTTTCTTCTTCTTCTTTTTTTTCTTTCTCCTCCCTTCCCCCTTCTTTATGTTATGAATGAAATGGGCGAATAACTGTAATTTCTGTAATGTAATATGTTTATTATATTATAAATATAAACTAAAACATTTATCAATCTCTCTCTCTCTCTCTCTCTCTCTCTCTCTCTCTCTCTCTCTCTCAAAATAATATATATAATATATATATATATATATATATATATATATATATAATATATTCAATAAATGAATGAAAAAATCATTTAAATTTGCTTCATTACAATAATTCTTTTTCAACCGCATTACTGCAGCGTCTTCAGGTAATTGCAAGAACGCGAATCTTACTGAGAATTTCCCAAAGTAACAGCGTTTTTAAATCTATCAATCGGGGGGGGGGGGTATTACTATCTCAAACTTAGACACACACCTCCCCAAATTGATAGATTTAAAAACGCTGTTACTTTGGGAAATTCTCAGTAAGATTCGTGTTCT
>CM042175.1:176241-178741 GCA_023376005.1 Doryteuthis pealeii
AGGATCGTATTACATCCACTTGTTTTGTTTGGCTTTTTATAACTTAAATAAAATAAATCCAGTAGCTTACCAATAACTCTCGCTCTCTGTTTTTTCGTTGGCTGGCTGGTTGGTTGGTTTTTATGACATGTCAACGCATTGGGTTATTTTATGACGAAAAAAAAATTTGTTTTATTCATTCTTAATAGGTTATCAGTTTTCTTTTTAACTCAATTTAAAAAAAAACACTTTTCGGTACTCTTCGCGGAGAACCTTACCGGCCTCCTGTCTCAAAAACCGTTACCCGGTGGCTGCTGAAAAAAAAACCCAGCTACGATTGAAGTCCGTAGCCGAAGCGGTGTCACTTGCAAAAAAAAAAACAACAAAAAAAAAACAAAAAAAAAAAAACAAACTTAGGGCGTTTTTCCCAAAAACCCAACCCCAACCCTAACCCTCACCTAGTTAAAATTAACAGTTTTATTACAAAATATGTAGGTTCTGTTTTTTCTGGGTCACCCTGTATACAAGGTGACCCAGAAAAAACAGAACCCAAATTATTTATTTATTTTCCCATTAAACTAACCCTAAACCCTAACCCTAATTTATTTGTTTAATGGGAAAATTAACAGTTTTATTAGAAAATTTGTGGGTTCTGTTTTTTCTGGGACACCCTAATTTACTAAACAAAAGTTCATAATTACCGTTTGGTTTTTGTTTTGTTTACTCAATTTTTTTTAAACACTTTTTTTTCTATCTAACCCATGAGACCTTAACAGGTACTACCACTTTGGGTCAGAGTGGACCTGGAAGTAATGCTGGTCAAGGGGCACGCCACATTCCCCATAGCTCCAGAACCGAAACTCAGAGTTTAACGTAGTTATGCCCAAATTTTCGACTGCTTTTCATTTTAAACGAATTAGAATTAATTAAATCGGTTATCTAAGGTCTAATTAAGGTCGAAAATTAGTAACATAATGAGCATCAGTAAAAAAAAAAATATTAAAAAAATAAAAATAATATTACACATGTAATTTATTTTTAATACATTTTATATGATTTTTGCGGTCAATTTTGCTCCAATATAGCCGTAAATGCTGTCTAAACTTGACTTAAACTCTGTGTTTAAAAATTAAATTCTCTTCAGAATACAAGGGGTAATTTATGAGGAAGTGCGTCCCGGTCTCCTGCCTCAAAAATTGCTACCCGGTGACTATTAAAATAACGACCCAGCTCAATCTATTCAAAACTATCGATCTTCATATCTATCTATCTATCTCAATTTGTTCTTATTTATCTATATTACTTTAAATACTAAGATTTTTTTTAATTCATGTTTGTTTAATGTCTTGTTTTTAGTTTAAATAAACAAGAGAAAAATAAATTCAACCCTCCCGATTGGAAAAAAAATTACCAAAAATCAGGGAATTATTCGATTTTAATGAAATTTTCAGTATTGATTTATCAATGAATTAATTTTAAAATGCATCAGTTATTTTATTTCAAAACTTTCTGATTTAATTATGTATTTCTGCTATGATAAATCAATATATAAAATTCATTTAAAATATAAGTATCACGATGTTAAGTTTAAAATGTCATATTATTAGATTCTAAAAACATTCATTGCTAAATCGAGGCTGAAAATTTCTTTAAAATCTGATAATTCCCTGATTTTGGTAATTTTTTATCAAACGGGGGGATGGGGGTTAAATTTGTTTCGTAAAAACACGGATTTTTCGACAAATTGGATAACCTAGAATTCATACACCTAGGACACGAAGTCCCACAGTCACCGCCTTCTAGCACATATACAAGTTCTATCAAAAAAGTTTCGAGATTTTTTGGTACATTTTGACCCACCTTGTATTCTGAAAAAAAAAAATGAATGAATGGAACGTTATTTTTTTTCTCTTCAGAATACAAGGGGTAATTTATGAGGAAGTACGTCCCGGTCTCCTGTCTCAAAAATTGCTACCCGGTGACTATTAAAATAACGACCCATCTCAGTCTATTCAAAACTATCCATCTTCATATCTATCTATCTATCTCAATTTGAAGAGGTAATTTATGAGGAAGTGCGTCCCGGTCTCCTGCCTCAAAAACTGCTACCCGGTGACTATTAAATAACGACCCAGCTCAGTCTATTCAAAACTATCCATCTTCATATCTATCTATCTCAATTTGAAGAGGTAATTTATGAGGAAGTGCGTCCCGGTCTCCTGCCTCAAAAATTGCTACCCGGTGACTATTAAAATAACGACCCAGCTCAGTCTATTCAAAACTATCCATCTTCATATCTATCTATCTATCTATCTATCTCAATTCGTTCATATTTATCTATATTACTTTAAATACTAAGATTTTTTTATTCATGTTTGTTTAATGTCTTGTTTTTAGTTTAAATAAACAAGAATTACGACAAAAAAAGAAGCGACACCCCCCAAATACATTTACTTGTCGAAAATATCTATCTATCTCCATTTGTTCATATCTATCTATATTATTTTGTTTGTTTATCTAT
>CM042175.1:181241-283117 GCA_023376005.1 Doryteuthis pealeii
CTGCTAAAATATATCAATAAAGAAACTGACCCTGTTGTAAAAAAAAAAAAAAAAAAAAAAAAAAGCAGCGAGAAGTAAGAATAAGAAAAAGAAAAACAGTGAGAAGAAGAAAAAAATGAGATGAAATAGTGAAAGAGAGAGAAAAAAAAGAAAGAAAAATAAATGTTGATGAAAGAAAGAAATATAGAGATATAGAAAGAAAAAAAATGAAGAGAGACAACGATGAAAGAAAGAAAGGAAGAAAGAAAGAAAGAATGAATGATAAAATAAAAGGAAATATTAATGGGAGAGGGAAGCAAAAAGAGGAACGAGGGAAAGAAGGGAAAGTGTTGAGAAGAAGAAGAGAGAAGAAGAAGAAGAAGAGAAGAAGAAAGAAGAAGAAGAAGAACTAATGGAATGATATGAAGAAGAAGAAGAAATTGAAGAAGGAGAAGAAGAAAGAGAAATTGAAGAAGAAGAAGAATGGGAAAGAGAAACTAAGGGAATGAGAAGAAGAAGAAGAAGAAGAAGAAGAAGAAGAAGAAGAAGAAGAAGAAGGTGAAGTTGACGAAAGAAAGAAGAAAAGAAAGAAAGAAAGAAGATAAGAAGTAAAAATAAGAAGAAGAAGAAGAAGAAGAAGAAAGAAGAAGAAGGAAGAAAGAAAAATAAGGTGAAGTTGATGAAAGAAAGAAATATAGAAAGAAAGAAGAAAGAAAGAAAGAAAGAGATAAGAAGTAAAAATGAGAAAAAGAAGAAGAAGAAGAAGAAGAAGAAGAAGAAGAAGAAGAAGAAGAGAATAAATAAAGTGAAAGAAAACAAAGATAAGGGGTCGAATGAGAGCATACCACAGGAAGAAGAAAATAATAATACTAATCTCTTTTTAAAAATAACCAAAATAAAAATTATTATCAGAATTAGTTGTAGGTACTTTACTTACACCACCCGTTCTCCACGGATGGGATATGACACAGGGTCTCTTGTAGGGGGGAATCTAGCGAGGATCGAACTCGCTATTTCAGTAAACAATACATCTACGAAAAAACCTTGCTAAACGACCATGATAGGAAGCCCATTATTATTATTATCATTACAAGCAAATATATGCACCCTCCGGGTGCAAGTATTTAAGTTTTAATGTAATAAAATATTGTATTAAATTAGAAAGGCTAATGAAACTAAATAAGAATACAGATAAACAGATTTGAAACAGCGGGAGTATAATAAAAGATTTGAAACAGAGGGAGTATAATAAAAAATGGAACAACTGAAACTTACTCTTCCATCACTCTCGTCTTTCGTTGTTATTTTTTCTAATTTAAGAATTTAGTTAAAAGAGGAAGTAAAGAATAAAATGACAGTTATTTTTTCTTGTTAATGGATTTCATTTAAGATTCATTGAAGAGATTTTTGCTTATATTATTAAAAATAAAACCAACAGTTAGAAATCAATATACTAAGCACATATTTATTAAATTCGATTTTTTAATTATTGATATGCAAATTAGCCTTCCCGTTCACACTGTAATCCGCTATTTTGTTGTATATATAAATAATTGCATGTTGTCAGTATGTAGACATAGTTAATAGTATTAATAATGTAAGACAATTTTATTAATAATTGAGGTTTATATAGAAAAAATAACCAAATGGAGAATGTGATGTCAATAATTAAGAGAATTGTGACTTGAGTAGGAATATAGTTTCGGTTACAGACAGAAAAATACAATCTCCATTATAATAAGAATTAATAGTATATATGATATAATAATTATTATTATTACTATTATCATTAATAATAATAATAAGAAGAAAGAAGATGAAGAAGGAGAAATTGAAGAAGAAGAAGGGGAAAGAGAAACTAAGGAAATAATATGAAGAAGAAGAAGAAGAATTGTTCAAATCGGCTAGAATACTCAGAAGAGTCCTGGAGACCTGAGGAAATTTATTGTCTCTCAAACTACGCTGAAAAAAAAAACCATCAACTAACGCTGGTGTGATAAACTCACAAGGATTCTGCACTGCTGCAATCTGCCAGAATACTCAGAAGAGTCCTGGAAACCTGAGAGGACTTGTTGTCACTCAGACTCCAGTGAAAGACCATCAGCTAACGCTGATGTGAAAAACTCAAAAGGAAGCATTGTTCAAATCGGCTAGAATACTCAGAAGAGTCCTGGAGACCTGAAGAGATTTTTTGTCTCTCAGACTCCGCAGAAAAACACCATCAGCAAACGCTGGTGGGAAAAACTCCACAACAGGGAAATAATAATAATAATAATAATAATAATAATAATAATAATAATAATAATAATAATAATATAAGCCTTAAGCGAAAATCAGAGGAAGACTTGGGATCATCCAGACAACGCGCATTGTTGAAATCAGCTAAAATACTCAGAAGAGTCCTGGAGACCTGAGGAGATTTGTCACTCAGACTCCAGAGAAAGACCATCAGCTTACGCTGGTGTGAAAAACTTATAATAATAATAATTAATAATAAGAAGAAGAAGAAGAAAGAAGAAGAAGAAGAAGAAGAAGAAGAAGAAAGAAAGAAGTGAGGTGAGGTGATAGTGACAGAAAGAAAGAAAGAAAAATAAGACGTTGATGAAAAAAAAAAATAGAATAATAGTTCTTTCTATATTTCTATATTTTTCTTTCATAAACGTCTTATTCTTCTTTCTTTCTTTCTTTCACCTCATTTCTTCTTCTTCTTCTTCTTCTTCTTCTCTTCTTCTTCTTTTCTTATTATTATATTATTATTATATATTATTATTATATTATAAGTTTTTCAAAACAGCGTAAGCTGATGATCTTTCACTGGAGTCTGAGTGAAGAGCAGAAAAGAAAGAAGAAAGAAAGAAGTAAAAAACGAAAGAAAGAAAGAAAGAAAGAAGTAAAAACGAAAGAAAGAAAGAAAGAAAAAAGAAAGAAGAAAAGAAATTTAAATGTATAGAAGAAGAAGAATACTAAGAAGAAAAAGTTCGTTGTAAAAAGAGTAAAGAAAAAGAAAAAAACTGTTAAATAATCTTTTTTTAAATAAATAATAAATAAATAAGAATAGAATAGAATGAAACTTACGTGCTCATGTCCTTTTGCCAGACATAAAAACGCTCCTAGAATTAAGAGTAACTTCATTCTTGGGAGTTTGTTCTTTTTCTTTCAAAAAAGAACTTCTTCTTTTTAAAAAAAATTGTTCCTCTCTCTCCCTCTGGTCGGTGCACGTCAACGTTTATGTCGTGTGAGTGTTCTCAAATCCCAGAGCAAGCAGCCTCTCCTTTGACAGTCGCTAGGAGAGCAGAGCCAATTTAGCTGCCTACAACTCATATATATATATAATATATATATATATATATTATATATATATTATGTATAATCAGTAATTACATTACCAAAATGTTGACCAGCCAATCAAAATGCCTCCGAGAATCGCCGACGGAAAAATAAATGTTTAATCGAGGCCTCGGTTTAATACGCAGGATATATGTACTCTTGTTGTCTATTGCAACGCTTAGCAAGCTAGCTGAGTTCGTTTCTCACTGGGTGCCAAAAAAAAATAATACCGACTGAAAAAAAAAATACTTTTTTACTTATAAAGAAGTAAATACACACGCGGTGTGTTATGATATGGCTTTTTTTTAGCCGACAATTTTTGGGAGAATATGTGCTTAATTGAAGTCGTACCTAATTTTTGAAATTAATTAATTAATAATTAATTAATTAGGCGGGCATACCTATTTAAAATGTAAGGCTAAACAAATCGAGAAAAATCAATCTCTGATGTACTTTCGGTCTTTAGGCCTCATCAGCAGAGTTATATATAGAAAGACCGCCTTGTGCGTGATTCGAAACCCGAATGCCAAGCTGACAGGTCTTTTTTTTACCTTGACTAATATTGCGTATATGTTTTTTTTTGTTTTTTATTTTTTATTTATTTATTTTTTTTCTCTAATCTAGCACATCGGTCGAAACGTTGTACAGATAACAATAAAGATGAGGACAATAGTCCGAATAATCCAAATAATTTTTTTTTTTTTTTAAATGAGTTTGGTAATTTATGAGGAAGTGCGTCCGGGTCTCCTGCCTCAAAAATTGCTACCCGGTGACTATTAAAATAACACCTAGCTCAGTCTATTCAAAACTATCCATCTTCATATCTATCTATCTATCTATCTATCTCATTTGTTCATATCTATCTATATATTTTGTTTTGTTAATCTATCTATCTATCTATCTCAGTCTATTCAAAACTATATAATCTATTTTCATATCTAAAACAAGAATTACGACAAATTACGATAAATAAACAAGAATTACAGCGAGCTGGGTTGTTATTTTGATAGTCACCGGGTAGCGGTTTTTGAGGCAAAGACGCGGACGCACTTCCTCATAAATTACAATTGAGTTTTAAAAAGAATTGAAATCCACCCAAGCATGAATGACAAAACATCTTCAGCATGAAATTACACCCAAGCGGTTGACATGCCAGTAAAATCTAACTAGTCAAACCAAACACTTCTACTATAGGAGGAGGGGGAGCTCTCTCATATATATATATATATATATATATATATATATTATATATTATATATATATATAATAGTTGAAGAAGAGATAGACACCTTCGCTGATTGGCTGATACCGACTTTAGGCCACCCCGACAACTTTATATATATAAATATATTATATATATATATTATATATATATATGAAATTTAACATTTTTGAAAAAAACAAATGATGTTTTTTTTTATGTTTTTCAAAAATGTTAAATTTCATACTGTCGGATTAATTTCCATCTATTTTTCATATATATATATATATATATATATCTTTTCTTTCGACGGGGCGGCCTAAAGTCGGTATCAGCCAGTCAGCGAGGGAGTCTATCCCTTTTCAATAGCGCTAGACCAGGAGATTGGTATTTAGCATCTGAGTGGAGCCCACACCTACCATCAGCTCCTTACTTTACCGCTCCACTAGCGTCTCTGTGCACTCATACGCTGAGTTGGCGGGGACTGGTATCGAACTAGGAACCTTGTGGTTTCTAGCCGAATGCTCTACCGACTGAGCTAACCCGGCCCCATCACTAGGGACTAGTGTTTTTGTCGTCTGCTAACCTATTTTTAAAAGCGAATTAAAAATAATTAAATTATTATTTAAGGTCAAACTTTGTCTAAATCGATAAGTAGTAACATAAATACCATCATTAAAAAAAGAAAAAAATATCATTACATATTGCAGTTTGTTTTAAAAGATTCTAAAACTATTTGTTTTGGTCAATTTCAACGCGATCCGCCATTCTGTCAACTTTTCAATGGTTTAGGCGCTTGTTTAAACATTTTATGTAACATTCGCGATTGCAAAAAAAATTGACTAAAAATCAGGTAATTATCCGATTTTAATGAAATTTTCAGTATTGATTTATCAATTAATGAATTTATAATGCATCAGTTATTTTATTTCAAAACTTTAATTTAGTATTTTTGTGCTATGAAAAATTAATATATAAAATTCATTTAAAATAAGAAATATCCTGATGTTAAGTTTAAATATTATATTTTTAGATTCTAGAAATAAATATCTATTCAATGCAAACCTTATTTTAGATGCACAAAGTAATAAGTTTGAAGAAAAACTCGATTGAAAATGTAACCCCACCCCCCCTTTTTTTTTAAGCAAAAAAAATATCAATGTATAATTTTTTTTCTTTTATAAGATAATAGCCAATTAAATAATTATCGAAATGAGGTAAAAAAGAAATCTCCAAAAAATTAATATTTATTATTTTTTACATTTTATTTTCGATTTTCGGTACTTATTTTTCTCATAGAAAAGCCACCGTAAAAATGTTTGTTGTTGTTTCTATTCATAACTTTGGTCTTTTATCTCTTTATTTATACTGTAATTAGTACAGAAAATGACCAACTCGCAAAAAAATGTTACGCCCCAACATAAGAGGGGGAGGGGTCAACAATTAAGTGACCTGCAAAAAAATGAGAAAGTTTTGAAAATAAAATAAATAATGCATTATAAAAATCATTCATTGATAAATAAACACTGAAAATTTCATTAAAATCTGATAATTCCCTGATTTTTGGTAAAATTATTTTCTGTAGGGGGGCTAAAGTCATTTGTCAAAACGCATTTTAGGCTCAGTTTTGTCAGTAGTATTATATATATATATATATATATATAATATATTATATATATATATATATATATATATATATATATTGTGTGTGTGTGTGTGTGTGTGTGTGTGTGTGTGTAAAATGGAATAGGAATTGAATCGCGACAATATGAGGAAAAATGAGTAAAGAAAAGAAATGTAGATGGATAAAAATGAATTTAATTGATATCACTTTATCGATATCACTTACACATGTGTTTCGGTCTGTTTGTCAAAATGTATACGGATTACGTTATTATTAATTATTAAATAATCAGATGAAATTGAAATAATGATAATAATAATAATAATAATAATAGGAAAAATGTAAAATATTCCGTAACAGAGAGATTTTTTACGATCTTCATCAGAGTGAATTTTTATTTTTTGAGTATATTTTTTTTCTCTACTCAAAAAATAAAAATTCACTCTGATGAAGGTCGTTAAACATTTTCTGTGTACGGAATATTTTTCATTTTTCCTATTATTATTATTGGATACTCAATTTTGTTTATGAACGTATGTGACACCTGGTGAGAATCAAATTCACTAGATCAGCTTGGTTTGGTTGGTTTGGTTTGGTTTGGTTTGTTTACGGCATATCAACCTCAGTGGGTCATTTAATGCCGACAAATTTTGAAATAAATTCATTCTTAATGGATACTCAATTTTGTTTATGAACGTATGTGACACCCGGTGAGAATCAAATTCACTAGGTCAGCTTGGTTGGTTTGGTTTGTTTTACGGCATATCAACCTCAGTGGGTCATTTACACCGAAAAGTTTTGAAATAAATTCATGTACCGGGTTGACGACTAGGGCCAATATGGGGGTTTATGTGTTTAATTAAATTAGAACGGCTAATAAAACTAAATAGAATGCAGATAAAAAGATTTGAAACAGAGGGGAGTATAATCGAAAAATAGAACAACTGAAACTTACTTTCCACCACTCCCGTCTTTCATTGCTAAATGTTTCTAATTTAACTATTTAGTTAAAATAGGAAAGTAAAGAATAATATTACAGTTATTTCTTCTTGTTAATGGATTTCTTTCAAGATTATCCCGAGATTTTTGCTCACATTCATTAAGATAACATCAAAAACAATTAGAAATCAATAATACTAAGCATATTTTTAAAATCAAAATTTTAATATCAATATGCAAATTAAGCCTTCCCGTTTACCTGTTAACTGCTATTTTGTTGTATATATAAATACAATTGCATGTTATTAGTATGTTGATATAGGCACAAGNAAAAAAAGAGAGAGAAATAAAACAAGATGTTTAAAGTTTTGCTGACAGAATCCTGTTTCGACATATATGCAGTCTTTCATATATATGATTATATATATATAATATATATATAATATATAACCTGGATCTGAGTGACAACCAATCTCATCAGGTCTCCAGGACTCTTCTGAGTATTCTAGCGCGATTGCAGGCAGATGCCGTGGTCTGTCATTGTCTCAGTTCTTCTGATTTCTAAGTTCCTCCAGTCTTTTTTCCCAAGCATTTGGGATTCCAAGGGGGGTTGTCCATGCACCAACCTAAAATTGGTATCATTTTCACCCTCAGATATCCACAGCTTTTTCAATTCTCTGACAAGATCCATTATTTGACCATATTATTATTATTTTTCACTCCTTTGAGTTTTTCACATCAGCGTTAACTCATGATATTTCACTGGAGGCTGGTGGCCCAAGTTCCTCTTAGGTCTCCAGGGCTCTTCTGAGTATTCTAGCCGATTGCAACAGTGGCAGTAGTCTGGATAGTCTCAATTCTTCTCTGATTTTCAGATCCTCGCAGTTTTTTTCCCAAGTTTATTGAGACGTTCCAAGTGCACAACTACAATTGTATCACTTTTACTCTCATGTTCCACAGCTTTTCATTCTCTGACATAGTCCAGGTATTTATCCATCTTTTCGTTTTCTTCAGCTTCACCCGTGATCTGCTGGGACGGCAAAGTCCACCAGTTGGCAAGTTTTTTCTTTTTTTTTTCTTTTTTTTTTGTTAATCAACACTAGTCTGGTCTCCTCGCTGGGATAGGGTGATCCGTCTTTGTTATTATTATTATTATTATTATTATTATTATTATTATTATTATTGGCATTTTTCAGTCCGATGTTTGAAAAACATTCTCGACCACAGATGTCGCATTGAAGGCTGTCATGAAGATGTTGATGTGCCGATCTTTGTTGCCGCTGCTTTCTTCTAGACCTCTTAGCTTCATGGTGTTGTGTCAGGGTGACTTCTGACATGAACAGTCCTCTCACGGAGATCCGCCGCCACCGAGGGCGGTCCTGAGCCAAATTTCCCAGCTGGAAGGGGCAATGGCAAAGCACCTGAGATCATTCTTGCAGACATCCTTGAATGCCATTATTATTATTTACTCCTTTTGAGTTTTCACATCAGCATTAGCTGATGGTCTTTCACTGGAGTCTGAGTGACAGCAAGTCTCTCAGGTCTCCAGTACTCTTCTGAGTATTCTGGCAGTTGCAGCAGTGCAGTGTCTTAATAGTTTCAATCCTTCTTTGATATCCAATTTTTCAAAACCCTTTTCTAATCCCTTTTGGACTGTTCCAAGTGCATCACGAACTACAATTGGTATCACTTTCACTTTCATGTTCCATAACTTTTTCAGTTCTCTGGTAAGGTCCAGATATTTGTCCATTTTCTCATTTTTCCTTCAGCTTTACCTGTGATCTGCTAGCACTGCAAAGTCCACCAGTTGACAAATTCTTTCTTTTTTGTTTATCAACACTAGGCTGGTCTTCTTGCTGGATAAGGTGATCCGTTTTTATTTCAAGTCCAGAGTATTATTTTATTATTATTATTATTATTATTATTATTATTATTATTATTATATCCAAAAAGGAAAAGAAAAAAATCTGACCTCTGGGCACAAGTATCTTGAGTTTTAATATATTAAATATATATTGAATTAGAAAGACTAATGAATTAAATTAGAACACAAAAAAATTACACTTTACTTTATCCTAATTGATTTCAATATAAAATTATACATAGAGTTGCTTTTTATACGTTTGAGAATAAAACAATGATTTTGTTCAAAGATGTTCGCAAATGTTTTCCATAATTCGACGCTCTTTTTTATTTTAACCTACCTGTATTTTAGTAAGTGAATACGCAGAGCGTTCAACTGCCTGCTGATTTGGTGAACGAGAAAGTGGCGTTGTTCTATGTCCTTGCCTACAGTAATGTTTTTGATTGTTTTGTTGTTTGTTTTTTTTTTTTGGGGGGTTGCTTTTTGATTTTGTGTTGTTTTTTTTTTAATTATTCGTTATTTTTATTATTTTGGAATAATGGCATTAACCTAGATAATGCAAATATTATATATATATATATATATATATATATATAATATATATATATATTATATATAATATTATATGTATATATTATATTGTATTTATATATATATATGTATTATATATATGTATTATATATATATATATGTAATTATATATATATATATATGTATTATATATATATATGTGTGTGTTGTGTATTATATATATATTATATATGTATATATATTATATATTATAAGTAAATATATATGTGTAATCATATATATTAATATATATATTATATATATATATATATATATATATATATATATATCCTTTATGCCTTTTCTTACATAGAAATACATAATTTGAATAGCTGTTTTATATATCTATATCTATATCTATATCTATCTATCTATCTATCCTCTCTCTCTCTCTCTCTCTTCTATAGTATATATATATATATGTGTGTGTGTGGGGGGGGTGTATTATATATATATATAATATATATATATATAATATGTATATATATGTTATTAAATGTATATATATATATTATATGTATATATATATGTATTATATATATATATATATATATATATATATATATATTCATTAACCTTGACAATAGAACAATTTATGATTCAATGGTTTTAAACTTTATAAAATTTGTTAAATTTTATTTTTAAAATTACTTGGGGGTTAATAATGGTAACGACAAATACTTCTCATCTTTCTCTCTCTCTCTCTCTCTCTTCTCTCTCTCTCTCTCTCTCTCTTCTCTCTCTCTTCTCTCTCTCTTCTGCCGGCTGGGACGTCAGAATACACCGACTGCACCTTTGCAGAGGAGTAATTTTTAAAAACGAATAAAACAATACGGCATCGTATGTAGATTGGAAAATAAAACACTTCTTTTAATTATTTATTGGTATTTTGCCTCTATAACACGTTCACAAATATAGTACAAATATGGTAATCTTCAACTTATTTCTCGTAAATTCTTGCCATAAAATAAACTGAACCTCATTTATGTCGGTGTTTTTGCATAAATGTTTTTAAATAAAGAAAATATATTCAGTATTGTAAATAACGGTGCAAGAAAAATAAAACATTTATGTGCAAAACCAACATAAAATGAGGGTTCAGTTTATTTTATAATAATAATATATGATAATATGTAATTTATTGTGTACATGCTGCAGGTGCACACACAACTCATCAAAGTGTCAGGAACATGAACAGTTCACAGTAGTAATATGCATGTATGTATGTGTGTGCATGTGTATGTGGAGAGTGGCATCAGGTATAGTGTTGGCGGACTACAGGAAGCATGAGGCTTGAAGATTCAGTGCTCCGGCAGCCTACAATAGATGCAGCAGTTTATTCCTGTCTCCGCAATTCTGAGCGTGAAAAAATGTTTCCGAAAGTCACGTGAACAGTGCTGTTTTCCTGACTTTGTAGGCATGCCGCGTGGTATTGGAGAGATGGAGATCAAAAGGTGCTCAAGGCTGCTGTTGTTAGATGATTTAATGACCTATGAGCATTTACCAAGTCATTGCCAGAGCCAAGTTTCAACGAATCCTTCCAGGGCATGCGAGCGTTCAGTAGTATGGCAGATTCTGATGGAGGGTACTCCGCTGGTTGCACGTCTCTGTACAGTTTCTAGGAGGTTAATATTTCTTATAGTAGGAATTTACGAGGAAAAAGTTAGGATTACTAAATATACCTACTATGTATATTACTGATGTAGCGAAGATTGGACTCGATATTCAGTTGAATGGATGTGCGAGACTGGCTTGCTAACCATAAACCATGATAGGAGCTCTTTTTACCAACCCCTTCAACAAGATAAGGAAATGAATCCGACTGTATATGTATAGGATTTGGTTTTTTTGTTTTGTTTTAACGGCATATCAACCTCGGTGGTCACTTAATGCCGAAAAGTTTGAAATAAATTCATTTTAATGCATAATACAATTTTGTTTATAAACTCATGTTTTCTTTTAACCAAGATGGGACCTAACAGGTACTACACTCCGGGGACAATGATGATGAAGGGTGCTCACATTCCCCAAACCTCCAGAACTGGAACTCACCATCAGATAGAGTTTAACGTCATTCCCAGGACATGTAGACCCCAGTCACCACTTCTAGCACCATATGATAAAAAGGGGTTGGGGCTTGCCATAAGGCAATAGGGTTGGGACAATCATATAGGTTGCTAAATATTTGAAATAACTAATGATGCATTACAAATTCATTCATTGATAAATCAACATTAAAATTTAATAAAATCGGATAATTCTCTTATTTTTTTTCAATTCGGATTAAATTAATTCTTCATTTTCTGTTTCTCTCTCGATGAGTCGGATTAAAAACATTTACATCTAAAACGGACCTAATTATCATTATGCTCTGATTTATTTTTAAAAAATTTTAAGTCATCTTAGACAGCGTTTACGGCCATATTTGGGCAAAATTTACTAAAAATAGTTTTAAATGTTTAAAATAAATTACATGTGTAATATTATTTTGATTTTTTTATTTGATGCTCATTATGTTTACTACTTTTCGACTTAGAAAAAATTTAACTTTAATAACTATTTAATTAATTCTAATTCGTTTTTAAAAATGTCGAAATTTGGGTATAACTACGTTAAACTCTGATTTTGAAGTTTCGGTTTTGGAGCCTGGGGAATGTGGCGTGCCCCTTGACCAGATTACTTCCAGGTCCACTCTGACCCGAAAGTGGTAGTACCTATTAAGGTCTCATGGGTTAGATAGAATTTTAAATTAGTATTTAAAATGAAAAGCAGACGAAAATTGGGTATGTCTATGGTAAAGTCCGTGTGCATTTTTTAAGAAATATTTTTAAAGTGCACAAGGCGTGTAGACTCTCCGTATATATCTTATCCAGGGAAGTAATAAAAAAATTATAAAGTAAGAGTTGCCTCCTTGAAAAAATTATATTCGCGCGATTTGTATGAATAATGTGATTATCTAATCTGTTTACAGTTTATTTCTAAAGATCTAACATGATCAAGGGGAACACTCTTGACTGATAAATTATTTATTTATTTTCCATTAAACTAACCCTAAACCCTAACCCTACCCGTCTTCTTTTTTCCGAGTAGATCAATAAATAAACAAATATTTATCAAGTCAGAGTGATTCCCCTTTGATCATGTTAGATTTATAGGAAATAACGTGTTTTTCTTTTCACTTCGTGTTTAAATGACTTGGAGAAGGCTGAAGCCATCTGTTCTTTACCAGCTAAAGGTGGGGAACATGTGATTTGGTTTGGTTTTTTTATGGCATATCAACCTCAGTGGGTCATTTAAAGCCAACAGAGTTTTGAAATAAATTCGTTCTTAACGGATACTCATTTTTTTTAATAACACATTTTTCTATTTAAACCCATAAATGGGACCCTAACAGGTACTACACTCTGGTCAGAGTGGCCAGGGAGCAATAGTGATGAAGGGGTGCTCCACATTCCCCAAACCTCCAGAATCCTGAACTGGAACCTCACCATCAGATAGATTTAAACGTCATTCCAGGAATGAAGATCTCAGCACTGCCTTTAGCATCCATATGATAAAAGGGTTGGGGCTTGCCGGCTAAACTTGCAAATCGATCGGAAATTAGGGTGACACAAAAAACAGAGCCACAAATTTTGTATAAAATGATAATTTTAATAGGGGTTTTTAGGTTAGGGTTGGGGTTTAGGGTTAGGTTTGGTTAGGGTTGGGGTTAGGGTAGTTTAATGGAAAATAAATAATATATTTGGGTTCTGTTTTTTCTGGGACAGCCTGTAATATGTTTTCATTTTCTGACCGATTTGCAAGTTCACCGGCTTGTCATAAGGGTAATAGGGTTGGGGCGAATCATATAGGTGCTAGGGCTTGACGTGACTAGCCGATTGATCGGAGGGCCTCTCCGACCATCTCGTCTAGCAAGTAAGGACAAAGTGTGGGAACATGTGAGCTAGATTAGTTCTGTATTAAAAAACACACACACACACAGAAGAACAAGATAATTTTTTTCATGTTTCTTTTTACTTTAACATTAGGTGTCTCGGTGAAATATCGTATCGCAGCAAGAAAACGGGAACGAGAAAAATTAAGATTATTCTTATAATTAACATGATCAAAGGGGAACACTCTTGACTGATAAATTATTTTTTATTTATTTATTTATTTGATCTACTAGGAAAAAAAGAAGACGGGGTTAGGGTTTAGGGTTAGGGTAGTTTAAGGAAAATAAATAAATATCTATCAGTCAAGAGTGGTTCCCTTTGGATATATGTTAGACTATAGGAAATAACCGAAATTAGATTAATTCCCTTTATTTAAATAAAGAAAAAGCTGGAATGTTGAGAAGATAAGTCTTCTTTCAGTCAGTGAAGTGAGAGTAGTGTGTGTCTGTTCTTAGTCGACGACTTGGTTCTGTGTGACGCGGGATGTGGCGTGGGTCGGTAGGTAGGTTCTGTAAGTCCCTTTGATCTTACCCGAGAAGTGACGCTGTGCACCAACGCTGGTAGTTATAGAAGGAAAAATATAGAGGTGGGAAAATAGATATTTGAGTCAACAAGTTCCTGCTGAGGGGGGACCAAAAAGAAGCGAGTCCACCGTCTTCTCGCAGGCAAATTTTCTTTTGGTCAACACAGTCTTCGTCTTCGTCTTCGACCAGAGCTGAAAAGCGTCGTCTCAAATATTTTAGTAGCTGAAAAATTCGCAACTCCCATTTAGTTTTGTTTCTTCGTTGGATTAAATTCAATTTCTTTATTTGGTCGTTCACAAAGCGCTTCGTCGCTGACTGCCGTCTCGCGTCGGCCAACTGCTTCCGCTAACTGCCCAGCGCTCCACTCACTTGTTATTTATGGACACAGTCCCCCATGATCCGGCACCTGAATTACACTCGCGTCCATCCAGCCCTGAACGCATTTCTTTGCATTCCAGAGGGCGCGGTTCGACTCCGGCAGGCAAGACAATGTCTTGCTCTTTTTCTAAATGAGTACGGTAGTACTCGTTCTCTATCACAGTAGTAAACTGACTTTTCGACTTTTAATCAAACCGCTTTTTATAATTATGAATAGGCTCGAGATTCGCTTTGAAAGGTTTTTGGGTGAAAATTTATGATTGGTTGAAAAACATTAAACATGAGGATATTTTAATTGTTTATGAATTTTTTTTCTCACAGAAGCTTGCGTGAAGCCTATGCGCAGAAATTGTTTGTTCATTTTCGTTTTGAGCTACTGTCGAGTCAACATCCGTTTTGATGTTACATTTCTTCGCATATGAACCTTTAGGCACCCTTTTACGATCTCGTTTCATAATGAATTTTTTCATTTACACGTCAAATCCGGTTGTTTGCTAGGGGTTAGGGTTAGGGGTTAGTTTTTTATAATAAAATACTCTAAAAAATCGTCTGTTAACAAACAACCGGATTATGACGGTGTAAATGAAAAAAATGTCCTTATGAAACGAGATCGTAAAAGGGGTGCTAAAGGTCATTATGGTCCCATTTCTTTAATAACTTAGATTTATTCCGAGGTGTTTTGTTTTTAATTTTTTTTGTTGGTGAGCAGGTGCATTGAGTTAGTAAAATTTTGTGATCAAGCGTGATAACTATTTCTGTTTGTATGGGTATGACGTTAAACTGCATCAAATGGTGAAGTTTCCAAATCAGGAGCTCTGGGGTGTGTTGGAGTACCCCATCATCTACATTACTTTCAAGTGCACCTGACCGGAGTGGTAATACCTGCTAGGCCACACTAAGTGTTAATCGATCAAAGTATGAGTTTAAAAATTTTCTTTAAAATATTTAGTTAAAAAATTTGAATACCCATCAAGAATGAATAAAAACAAAACGAAAGCTCTGGGGTGTGTGGAGTACCTATTACTCTCTCTGGTGCACCCTGACCGCGGAGTGGTAATACCTGCTAGGACCACGTCTAAGTGTTAAATCGATCAAATTAAGTTTAAAATGTCTTTAAATATTCAGTTTAAAATTCGACTACTCACGCAAGAATGATAAACAAAATGTTTTCTGCAAAATAAACCAACAATGGTTTGACATGCCGAAAATCAACCAAATATTTAACATTCAAGAAGACCTTCAGACATTTGAAATATTGACGTTATATAACTTTAGATGGGGATTGTTATTTACAATATCTCATCATAATGGAAGATTCAAGTTCTGTCTCTATGTACGGAACTACGTCACAATACCCTCAGGAAATGCCTAAGTTTACCAAAGAGTATTTACTTTGTCATTGTATTTTGGCATTACCCCTTCCAGATGGGAAAAGTTGGCCCAGGAACGCCCTCGGTGGCTGCGGGTCTCCGTAGCGGACTGTTCATGTCTGAAGCCACCCTGGCACAACACCATGAAGCCAAGAGGCCAGAAGAAAGCGGTGGCAACAAAGCACTGGCACATCAACATCTTCAGGGACAGCGTTTGCATGCGACCTCTGTGGTCGAAAATGTTTTTCGAAATATTGGACTTCACAGTCATAGGAGGTGCTGTAACTTCAGGGACACAAGAACTATATTATAGTCTCCGAGACTGAAATGCCAATGAAAATTAATTTATATTCTCTCTTTTTATTTTGGGCGGGGGGATAAAATTATACCATTGAATATAGACATGAAACAAATCCATACCATACAACATAATTCCCCAATAATGCTAACACATTGTTAAAACCAATTACTAACAAAGTATAAATATAAATACACGATATGTATCACTTCCTAACCGTTAGGCATGACAATAAACCCAGACGGGGTTGATATGCCTTTGGAGAGAAATAAAATTATCCATAGAATATAGACATGAAACTAATCAATACCATACAACATAATCCTCAATAATGCTAACACATTGTTAAAACCAATTACTAAAAAGTATAAATATAAATACACGATATGTATAATTTCCTAACCGTTAGGCATGACATAACTCCAAGACGGGTTGTATATGCCGTTAAAATCAGTAAACAAAACAAAACAACAAACAAACAAACAATTAAATCATTAACACATACAGTAAATCTTATTTATTAACGATATTTCTGAAAATCTGAGTTAGATTTGCCTCAAAACAGCCCATGTTATTAGTGCGTTTAAAATTCTGCAAGTGTCTTATATATCACTAAGAAATACAGGCTTATATAACATATGGTATGGTTAATTTGCTTACTGGTTTAAACCGGGTTTGATAAATAACTATTTGGTGTTATTGATCTCTAATATATTGATTTATTCTCAACTCCAAATAATATTTATTAAACCCGATTTTGTTAAAACCATTATGCAAATCAATGTCATCATAAATTATGTAAACTTTTGTTGGGTCAGTAAAACGGTAAGACTGGGTGGACATAAGTCCAAAATGAGTTACCTTCCCTTGATGCGTTTCGTTGTGGCTTGGTATTTGGCCAGAAGCGGGAATTCTGAATTTCCTATTCTTTTCACTCGGTTGGCACGAGTTTAACATGGGTTAGGCGCACTGACGAAAGCAACCGTCCATTATTTTTTGGACGTTCGGTCGCCTGAGCCTTACCCCTTGGTGGGGGGCTTTGCCCCATAACCAGCTACTAGTACGAGGGGCGTTCAATAAGTAATGTCCCTGACCCACTTCCCATAAAGAAGTAGAGCAACGAAACTTGGCACAGTTATTTGTCTTTTTCTACATAGGAACCACCCAGAGTTATGCATTTCTCCCATCGTTTGATGCAGCTCTGGAAACTGTTTTTGTAGAACTCCAGGTTGGTCCTCCAACCACAACGTGACTTCAGAATCAAAGGCTGCATCATCTGGGAACGCTTTCCTTTCGACCAGATCTGGGAGCTGTTTCCACAGAGTTCCGACCATGTTTGAATTCACGATGCCAGCGTTTTACAAGGTCATGTGATGGGGCATCATCACCATAAGTTACTTTCATTTCATCAAAAGTCTCCCGTGGTGTGGCGTCCTTTCAAATACAAAAACCGGATCACTGCTCGCACTCAACAGACTCCATTTCACACTTGACTCAGTTCAAACACCTGTAAATCAGTAACCACAATTAGTTCAGAGCTGTAATTTGCTGCTTAATCTATAGAGATATAAATATTGCATTTGTAAATTTCAGCTAGATTCAAACAACTGGAAGTGGGTCGGGGCATTACTAATTGAACCCCCTTTGTAAGTGACATTCCCTACGGTGTAAGTCTACACCTAATTGCCTCTTAATAGAGCGTTATGCATCTGTTTTGTATATCTTTGTATTGTATGTGTTTCTCCGTCAATTACGGAATAAATATTGTTCTCGTTTCACATATTTAAATAATGAAATTTATTTGTGTACAGTGCTCAGGCGCACCACAACTCATCAAAGTCTCATGTCAAGTACACAGAACAATGTGTTAGTGTCAGGAACAAGAACAGTTTACAGTAGTAATATGCATGTATGTGTGCGCGTGTGTGCATATGTATGTGGAGAGTGGCATCAGGTATAGTGTCGGCGGACTACAGAAGTATGGAGGCTTTGAAAGATTCAGTGCTTCGGCAGCCTACAACAGACGCGGGCAGTTTATTCCATGTCTCCGCAACTCTGAGCGTGAAAAAATGTTTCCGAAAGTCACGTGAGCAGTGCTGTTTTCTGAATTTGTAGGCATGCCCACATGTGTTAGAAAGATGGATATCAAAAAGGTGCTCAAGGTTGCTGTTGTTAAGATGTTTAATGACCATATGAGCGTTTGCCAGGTCAGTTGACAGACGCCGAAGTATTCAGCGAATCCATTCCCAGGGCAGCGAATGTTTTTATGTACACACTCATGTACCACGTTGGAAGGCTTAAAATAACTTCCCAACGTTAATATAACACCTTCACACGTTATACCTTTATTTCTTAGTGATATATAAGAAACATTGCAGGATTTTAAATGCACTAACAACATTGGCTGTTTTGAGGCATCCAGACATTAGGTTGATAAAACTTTCAATGGCTGAGTGGCAGAATCTGCATTGATCATTTTTTTTGTATTCCAAACATTTTCTTGAATCAATTTGTGAGTAGTCCCTGGTCTTGTCCAGCTATAATGAATCATTTCTCATCAAATGGTAGCTTGCCTATATTTGGGCCATTGCAATGAAGCTTCCTTGTCAATGTATTTCTGGTTAAGTTCTTCCATAAATTTCCATGCTCTCTTATTTTGTTGCCATCCTTCTTTCCTGGTCTCCATTTCCCGCTTTGATTATTCCTCCCTCATCTTTCTTGCAATTAGGGTTGCTGGGTTTTGTCATTGTCCTCTGTAATGGGGTATTTTCCTAATTGAGTAGCATGATATTACAGAGGGACCTAGAAAAAAACAGACCCAAATTATTTATTTTCTCATTAAGCTAACCCCAACCCTAACCCAATTTGAAGAAACTTGTTGGACTTAAACTTCAAAAAATAAAAAATGAAATAAAATTAACAGTTTTATTACAAAATTTGTGGGTTCTGTTTTTCTGAGTCACCCTGTAATATCATGTTACTCAATTAGGAAAATACCCTTTTGTTACATAATTATTGGATCCCTAATACTTATATAAGGTAGTGTAGAAACATAATGGCGATTAGTGCAGCTGATGGCCTTGAGAGTGAGTGACGGCGCTTGACCTCACTCTCACATTGCCTTCCTGGCATAAATCGTGAGAACCGGAAGGCATAGAAGACCCTGTCTTCCGGTTTAAGGATAATAAGTAACTCAGTTAGAAGTTAGAAGCCGAGCTCGTAGGAATGTAAGGATCTGCGCAGACGTCTGGTTTGGGGATTAACAATAAAATAAGATCAAAGTAAATCGAAGCCTTGTGTTTATTACCTAAAACTAACAATGACACAGGGCTTCTGATAAGGAGAAATCCACAATAGAAGACCAGGCCGGAATCCCAAGTCAACACCAGACGCTAGACCAGACCAAGTTAAGATGATAGAAGAAATACCAAAGCCGGCCAGAAGAATAGATGTCCAAGATATAGAAGCAAGTAAGAAGTAAAGAAGTAAGAAGGGTATACAACACTTTAATGTGTCTCCACTGAAGTTTTCTGCAAGTTTTGTAGTTGAGGTCTGTTGTGATAGACATTTATCTAGATGTCATTTACTATTGACAGATTTTCATAGAGATATGGTGTTAAGTATGGGCTGTTTGTTGTCAATATTTAAAAAAAGTGTTCAAACATTTAAAAGACCATAAAACAATCAAGCACATGCATAGAAGACAAAACTCTTGATTAAACAAACAAAATTGTATTAACAGAATGTATACAAAAGGCAGCCTTGAATACTGGGCGAAGTTCAGTCAAAAGTTCTTTTTTTAAAGTTCAATGTAAAATGTAAGCTGATATTTCACATTTCCAAAGTGAGAAAGAAAATGTAAAGTTTTTAAAGTCACAACAATCAGCAGTCAGGCAATAGTTGAACTGATATTTAGTTTGTCTCTGAAAGCGATAATTATTTAGAGAGAGAGAGAGGGGGGGAGAGAGAGTTCGTACCTTCTACATTAAAAGTTCTTAAAACAGGTGACAAGGATTCTCTTAGGCAGGCAAAATCTTTCTGATTGAAGAATGAAAAAGTTTGGGTTTAAATAGAATTTAGGTAGGCTCCGCAAGGCTCTATTTGATAATTTTTCTTTTTAGGCGAGAACGCTTCTGATTGGTTGAATTTTACGAATTTTATTTTTGTTATTCTCTTTTTTCTAACATGCGCAATCCCATGCACAAAATAATCCTTTTTTCATTCGATCTCTTTCTGTCGAAGTATGAACTTCCGGTCGCCACAGAGACATCGTTAATAAATAAGATTTATTCTATGCATTACCGATTTTGTCTATAGATAAAATGCTCATTGATTAACTTAGTCAATTCCTGATGGTATTGTGACGAAAGCAGTGACATAGTTTTGGTCCCAGACAGATACCAAATCTCCATTATAATATTCTAGTACAAAATAAAAAACACCCTCCGGGCGATGTAAAAATAGATTTTTAAAACATATTGCCTGAGGGGTGGGAGTTAAAAATTCAATGTCAGCGAGTTTGTACCCTAAGTAAGTAAAATCATCAAATTCATTAAAGGATTAAAAAATAAAACAATTTGAAATGTAAACTTTAAATATGTATTAAAATAAAACAAACTATATATAGATATATAATACCAGTCATGTATTTATTAAAACTTGTTTAAAAAAACAACGAGGACTGTCTAATGTTGCATGTTCAAATTTTAAGTGTATTTATTCTGTTATGACGATTTTGGGTAATGTGACGTAAGCAGTGACGTAGTTTTTGTTACAGACAAAAACCGGAAGCGAAACTCCATTATTAAAATATATATAATGGAGATTCGGTGTCTGTCTGTCTGTCTCTCACTCTTTTTTTCTTTCTTTCCTTCTTTTCAGCTTCTTATCATGTTCGATTAAAACAGATTAGTGTAATCACTTCTGCGCGCTCACCCCCTATCTCTATCTTTCTTTTGTTGTATATTGTACTAACGGAAATAGGAATTTCCGGTTAAATTAAACAAAGCAAAGAAAAGACGACAAAAATGACAAAGGACTTTTTTCCGGGTAAAGCGACCAAAAGAAGGATGGGTAACAATAAGTTCGGAAATAGATTTGCCCGTTATCAGATTTAAAAAGATAAAGATACGTAGGCGTGTCGTCAATACAAAAGCTAGAGGGTCGAGCCGACAGCAGTCAAACCCCAGAGACGCCAGCCGGCAGCCAAAAGGACACTTCACGTCTCCCGTCAGCAACCACCCCTCGGGCACTCATTGTAAGCTCTGTGCCTTCACCAACCACACACCGAAGAAAATAAAAAGGGTCCTCTCTTTGTACATACGTATCTGTTGTTTACTGAAGTCCAGTAGTCATTAGTAGCTGACTACTAACATACATCGCTTTGGGTACAGTGAAGACCCCAGTACTAACATACACGAATTTAGCGTCGTGAATTTGAAGCCGCTATATAACACTTCCTTATTACATTTTTCACGTGTAGCCTGTCATTTTTCTTCTTCTTTCTTTATAATAAAAAGGGAATTGCCCATTATTTAACTGAGGTGATGGCACTCACGAGAAATAAGATTTCGGCGGATAAGCAACGCCAGATAATCAAGATTTACATTTCTGCATTTCATCTTGGACGATTTGGACGGTCTCGTTTTTAATACAGAGTGTTGCAAAATGATAACGGTCGTAATATTAAGGAACAAGAGTATTAATATATAGATTGTCTGACTTGATAATTAATTCTGTCAAATAATGGTTAAGAAACTAGTAGTGACTTTGCTTCTCACTGAGTGTTTCTCTCATTTTCAGTCATTTGCTAATCTTAACTAATCTTTAAAAAATGACTAACTACACCCTCCATTTTTTTTCTTTGTGATAAAAATGGAATGGTCCATTATTTAGCTGAGGTAATGACACTCATAAGAAATAAGATTTCGGCGGATAAGCAACGCTAGATAATCAAGATTTACATTTCTGCATTTCATCTTGGACGATTTGGACGGTCTCGTTTTAAATATAGAGTGTTGCAAGATGATAACGGTCGTGCAATTAAGGAACTCGAGTATTATTTTACATATATTTACCAAACCCTCTGCACGAGCAGGATGTGACACAAGGTCAATTTCTTAAGCGGAGTTTAACAGGTTTGAATCCAGAGTTTTCCTTCTCCTAGACTGGTTACCTAGCCATGGTTAAAGAGCCCAGTCTACCCTGCTATTTGCCCATAACTGGAGGGAGAATTTGATTCATACCTTTCCCAAGGGTATTAGCGCAATGTGAGATTCAAACAGCTTCGTCCAGGAATTGAAGACAGTTCTAAGTGACGAGTATTATTTTATAGATTGTTAATCGGACCTCCTCCCCCAAACACACACACACACCTAAACGATAGAAAATAAATATTTTAAAATTCTGAGAAATGGTCTGAGTAGAAGAATGTCTTCTGAATTCTGAGCTACAATAATTAGTTACCGAATAAATGAATAAAACAAAATAAATTTTGCATAAAATAACCCAACAAGGGTTAAAATGCCGTAAACTACAACCAACCAATGCAAACGGCCAGGCCCAGAATTCGAACTCGTTTCGCCGTGTCCATTTCCTACGACGATAATCATTACACAACAAAAACCTCAAATTGGACACATGGCCGAGTGGATAAAGGAGTTAGGTTAAAACAGTTCTAAGTGACAGTTATCTCTGGACTGCAGGTTCAATCCTGGCCAAGGGCAGCAGTAATATAGAATAATAATTAACACAGCTTAACGCCCCTACCCCAGCTATGGTTAGCGGAATGAGAACAGGATACCCCCGTGGACTGAATAAAGGGTTAGGTTCAAAGTTCCGTGATGGCTCCCGATTACGACAAGAAAGTTCCCGGTTACGACAAGAAAGTTCCCAAGTCCGACAAGAAATACCAGAAGAAGGCCGGAGGATTATAAGACGCAGCATCAGTGAACGGATCTATTTTCATATATAAGGCGCACCTGAGTATAAGGCGCATAAAGCAGAACAAAGCAGCTGGATAGTTTGGTTGGTTGGGTTTTACGGCATGTCAACCCCTTGGGTTATTTTATGCTGAATGCTTCTATTGGTAAAAAAATGTCTAATACCGACAAAGTTTTGAAATAATTTCATTTTTAATGGATAATACAATTTTGTTTATAAACTCATGTTTTCTATTTAACCCATAGATGGGACCCTAACAGGTACTACCACTCCGGGTCAGAGTGGACCAGGGAGCAATAGTGATCAAGGGGTGCTCCACATTCCCCAAACCTCCAAAACTAGAACATCACCATCAGATAGAGTTTAAAGTCATTCCCAGGACATGTAGACCCGCAGCCACCGCCTTCTAGCACCCATATGATAAAAAGGGGTTGGGGCTTGCCATAAGGGCAATAGGGTTTGGACAATCATATAGGTGCTAGGGCTTGACATGGCCAGCCGATTGATTGGGGGGGGGGCCTCTCCGACCGCCCGTCTAGCCCAAGATAGGGCCAAAGTGGAGTATTGCAAGTCATGAACTGCTCATCCACCTGGGTTCCACCCTTAAGCATCACAGCCAACAGGTAGCCCCATTGGGGGAGTCTTACCCCTCTGCAGAGGTGCAGTCGGTGCATTCTAACGCCACAGCCGACAGGGCGGGCAGTTGGATAGGTCAGATTTATTCACTAAAAAGTCACTAAAATAACTATTAATATTGTTCACTTGTAACACACAAAGAACAGAACAAATACGCTCACTTTTTCAATGATTCCTCTTCTACAAATCCGTCAAATTCTTCATCTTCGGTGTTGGAGTTTAACAGTTGGGCGATGGTGGCATCAACCAAACCTGAATCCCTTTCGTCATCCTCTGAGTCAGTCTCATTGCTGTTCGAGATCACAACGCCTAAGCACAACCAAGATTCATACCTAGGGCGCACCGGATTATAGGGCGCACTGCCGATTTTTTTTAGCAAATATAAGAATTTTAAGTGCGCCTTATAGTCCAAAAAATATGGTAGTTACAAAAGAAAAAAAAACTATTATTTGTCTGAATTTATGAGATGAGGCTTGATAATTTGAATTTTTCGGACTATTGAACTTATCTTTATTCTTACTAATAAATATATGCACCCCCCCCCCCCGCCGGGCGCAAGTATTTAAGTTGATAAAAAGGGTTGGGGGGGGTTGCCATAGAGCAATACGGTCCGGTTTGGTTTGGTTTACGGCATATCAACCTCAGTGGGTTATTTAATGCCGATAAAGTTTTGAAATAAATTCATTCTTAATGAATACTCAATTTTGTTTATGAACGTATGTGACACCCAGTGAGAATCGAATTCACAAGGTCAGCTTAGTTTGGTTTGGTTTGTTTTACGGCATATCAACCTCAGTGGATCATTTAATGCCGATAAACTTTTGAAATAAATTCATTCTTAATGGATAATCAATTTTGTTTATGAACGTATGTGACACCCGGTGAGAATCGAATTCAGTAGGTCAGCTTGGTTTGGTTTGGTTTGTTTTACGGCATATCAACCCCAGTGGATCATTTAATGCGGATAAACTTTTGAAATGAATTCGTTTTTAATGGATAATCAATTTTGTTTATGAACGTTTGTGACACCCGTGAGAATCGAATTCACTAGGTCAGCTTGGTTTGGTTTGGTATGTTTTACGGCATATCAACCTCAGTGGGTCATTTAATGCCGATAAAGTTTTGAAATAAATTTATTCTTAATGGATGCTCAGCTTTTTATAAACTCATGTTTTTTTCTATCTAACCAATAGATGGGACCCTAACAGGTACTACCACTATAGGTCAGTGAGCAATGATGGTGAAGGGGCACTCTACATTCCCTAAACCTCCAAAATTTGAACCTCACTATCAGATAGAGTTTAACTTCATTCCTAGGACATGAAGACCTCCAGCCATCGCCTTATAGCAACCATATGATAAAAGGGTTGGGCTTGCCATTAGGGCAATCATATATGTGCTAGGGCTTGACGGGAATAGCCGATTGATCGGAAGGGGCCTCTCCGACCGCCCGTCTAGCCTAAGTAAGGGTCTAAGTGGAGTGTTGCATGTCATGGTCTGCTCAGCCACCAGGGTTCCATCCTAAAGCATCACGGGTCGCCACCCACGGCCAACAGGTGGCCCCATTGGGAGAGTCTTACCCCCCCCCCCGCAGAGGTGCATTCTAACGCCCCACCGACAGGGCCGAAATAAGTGCTGAGGGTGAAGACCCCCAGCCATGGCCTTATAGCACCCATATGATAAAAAGGGGTTGGGGCTTGCCATAAGGGCAATAGGGTTGGGGCAATAATATATGTGCTAGGGCTTGACGTGAATAGCCGATTGATCGGAAGGGGCCTCTCCGACCGCCCGTCTAGCCTAAGTAGAGTGGAGTGTTGCATGTCATGGACTGCTCAGCACCAGGGTTCCATCCTTAAGCCTTATGGGTCACCACCCACGGTCAATAGGTCGCTCCATTGAGGGGGGCGTATTACACCTCTGCAGAGGTGCAGTCGGTATATTCTAAAGCCCCTACCAACAGGTCTTTGCTATTTAACCCATAGATGGGACCCTTAACAGGTACCACCACTCCGGGTCAGAGTGAACCAGGGAGCAATGGTGATGAACGGGTGCTCAACCTTACCCAAACCTCCAGAACTGGAAACTCACCATCAGATAGATTTTAACGTCATTCCCAGAACATGAAGACCTTCAACCACCGCCTTCTAGCATATATATTGATAAATAGGGGTTAGGGCTTGCCTTAAGGGCAATGAAGTTGAGAAAATCATATAGGTGCTAAGGCTTGACGTGACCAACCGATTTATCGGAGGGGGCCTCTCAACCGCCCGTCTAGTCCATGTAAGGATCTAAGTGGAGTGTTGCATGTCATGGACTGCTCATCCACGTGGGTTATGTCCTTAAGCTACACGGGTCTCCACAAATGTGTATTCTTATTGTTTGCGAATTTTAAAGAATTATCTGCCCTTTGTTGCTCAACAGGTGGCGCTAGAATCATTAACTGTCAAACGGTCTCAATGGTGGTCAACGGTAAGTGATATTGATTCATTTCATTTTTGCGAATGTGTATTGCTTTCTCTGGAAAGAATAATTTTAATAAATTAAATCACAACCAAAACTTCTTTTCAAATAACGATCTATTTTAAACTGTTTCTTTGGCATTATGCGCCCCCTCGTGTCTTTTTAGCTGAATTCTAAGTTTGTATAATACGTCTGCTATCAACTGACCGGTTCAACTTGCAAATCGGCCTCAAAATTAAAACGGAAACTTATTTGACAGTTTAACTACAGTGTATGAATGAACATTTTTGCGAATTGGGGTTTAAGGTTGTTTTTAATTACGTATTGCTTAAAAAACAACAACAAAAAAACCAAATTACTCTACATTTAATATTGAAAAATATTTTTTTTAAACCAAGTTTAATTGAAATTATACATTGCAATACTAACACAAACAACTGAGACGAATGTGTCTAAATTTAGATTCAATTATTAATTTCAAATGTATAATAATTTGGGTTTTTTGTTGTTGGTTTTTTTAAAGCAGTACGTAATTAAAAACAACCTTAACCCCTAAACCCAATTCGCAAAAATGTTCAGTCATATACTGTAGTCAAACTGTCGTGGAGGACCACCAAAAAACTTTCCGTTTCAATTTTGAGGCCGATTTACAAGTTTAACCAAAAAAAGTTGGTAAAGAAGAACAATTTCCTCGTAAATTCCTACCATAAAATAAACTGAACCCTCATTTTCTGTCCGTGTTTTTGCAATAAATATTTTATTTTTCTTGCACCCGTTATTTTACAATACTAAATATATTTTCATGATTCTTTATTCTTTAACAAATAAAGAAAATATATTTAGTATTGTGTAGAATAACGGGTGCAAGAAAAATAAAACATTTATTGCAAAAACACGGACAGAAAATGAGGGTTCAGTTTATGATATGGTAGGAATTTACGAGGAAATTGTTCTTTTCTACGAAAAAGTTTAACCAGGAATAAATATATCACTGAAAAAATTTGTATGGAAGTTTTTTTTTGTTTTTTTTAGAATATAGAAATGTCCTATGCTCGTTTGTAGATATAATATTAGGGTCTGACAAAATGTCGTCTGCTTTTCATTTTAAAAAAGAATTAAAATTAATTAAATCGATTTAAGGTCACATTTTCCTCTAAGTCGAAAAGAGGTAACATACTTAGCATCAGAAAAAAAAAAAGAAGCAAAATAATCTTACATATGAAATTTATTTTTAATACATTTAAAACTATTTTCCTGTCAATTTGACTCAATATCTTGTAAACATGGCCGTTAAGTTGCCGTAAAATCCGTATTTTACAAAATAAATTCACCCGCCTCCCCGATTGAAAAAAATTACCACGAATTAGGGAATTATCCGATTTTAAGGAAATGTTCAGTGTTGATTTCTCAATGAATACATTTGGGTAAAAAAGGACTATTTGCTCGTAAATTCCTACCATAAAATAAACTGAACCCTCATTTTATGTCCTTGTTTTTGCAATAAATGTTTTATTTTTCTTGCACCCGTTATTTTACAATACAAAATATATTTCCTTTATTTATTTTAATATTCACTTCAATGTGTATATTCTAAAAGTTTTTACTTTGTGAGAATAGTTAGTTTTAAAGTGGGGGTTCGTTTTTACACTTCAACTTTTTACTCGTAAATTCCTACCATAAAATGCCCAAGCCTAATTTTATGGCAGGAATTTACGAGTAAAAAGTTGAATATTACCCTTTGTTGTTGTTGTTGTTATTTCTTTTCTTTTAGAGTACCAAAGCCAAAAACAAAAACGTCAGATTTTAATCATCGACGACGAAAAAACAAAATTACGGTAATAAAGGAGGATCCAATTTATGCCTAAATTGTAAAACTAGCCCCCCACTTTAAAACTAACCATTCTCACAAAATAAAAACTTTTAGAATATGCACATTGAAATGAATATTAAAATAAATAAATAAAATATATTTAGTATTGTAAAATAACGGGTGCAAGAACAATAAAACATTTATTGCAAAAACACGGACAGTTCAGGGTTCAGTTTATTCTACGGTAGGAATAAACGAGGAAACTGTTCTTCTTTACCGGAAATTTTCAGTGTTGATTTATCAATGAATACATTCTATGGTCCGCTGGATTTTTTGGGTTGAATGAAGTTAAGTATAAATCAAATCCTAAGTATATCCATATTTTCGTCTGCTTTTGATTTTAAAAACGAATTAAAATTAATTAAATCGATTATTTAATGTCACATTTTTGTCAGTCGAAAAGTAGTAACATAATGAGCATCAGTAAAAGAGAAAAAAAGAAAAATAATATTACACATGAAATTTATTTTTAAAACATCTTAAATTATTTTTCCGGTCAATTTTACTCAAATATATTTCTAAACATGGCCGCCAAAGATGACGATTGGTGTTTGGGTATCGATTTCTTTGGAAAGAATTATTCATTTTAATAAATTCAATCACAACTAAAACTTTGTTTTCAAATATTGATCTATTTTAAGCTGTTTCTTTAACATTATCCACCACTTACCCACCCCAAAAATGTCTATTTCGGTAATTATGAACTTTTGTTGGCGGACCTGAACTTTCAGAACCCCCCCCCCCCATCTAAAATTTTTGTTTTTTTTTTTTTTTCAACGGATTATTATCGATTGCACATCAATCTATCCGATTGTAAAAAAAAAAATTTCAAAAAGTTATTTATTTTTCGAGTTTTCAGGGGTGCTCAGTTCCCCGTATAAGTTTATCGTAAACCGATCCCCCATATCGGAACCGCTGAAAAAACATTTTCTCTTTGTAATTTCTTTTCTTTTTCTTCAATGGATTATTATCGTTTACACACCAATCTATCAGATTGTAAAAAAAAATTCTGAAAAGTTCTTTATTTTTCGAGTTTTCAGGGGTGCTCATTTCCCTGTATAAGTTTATAGTAAATCGAACCCCCATATCGGAACAGCTCTATCTTAACAGTTGAGATGAATTTGGTGTGCAATCGAAATAATCCATTGAAAGATGAAGAAAAAAATTAAAAACAAAAATTTTAGATGGGGTTCTGAAAGTTCAGGTCCGCCCCTTTGTTTAGTAAATTAAAAAACAGAACCCACAAATTTTGTAATAAAACTGTTAATTTTAACTAGGGGGGTGTAGGGTTTGGGTTCCGTTTTTTCTGAGTCACCCTGTACACAATACAATTCAACTTTTTACTCGTAAATTCCTACCATAAAACGGAACCCAAATTATTTATTTTCCCATTAAACTAACCCAAGACCCCAACCCTAATCCAAAACCCTAACCCTAAACCCCTCCTAATTAAAATTAACAGCTTTATTACAAAACAACTGTTAAATTGTTAATTTTAACTAGGGTTAGGGTTAGTTTTAGTTTAATGGGAAAATGAATAATATGGGTTCTGTTGTTTCTGGGTCAGCCTGTAATATGGTTTAATTTTCCGACCGATTTGCAAGTTTAGCCATTCTTATATTCTTTGATCTTTTTTTAAGTTCAGTTATTTTTTTATTGCAACTTACCCAAGTCGTTATTCTTACAACATCGTAGAACACTAAAAAAAACGATTATGCCACACGCTGTTTTTTTTTAATCTGAGATTTGTTTTGGTTTTGTTTTTGTTTTTAACTCTTTTATCTGTCGCAATTTGGAGGCGTCAATTAAAATAAAATCCATAAAAAAAAACGGGGAAAAAAAAGACAATCCGTGCCGCCTCCAATGAAGACTAGGGCACGCGGTGAGGGTGTATTTGCCTCATACCTCACTTGTATGGACTGGGCACAAGGCCACGTTTTAACGTGGGCCCACCCACAAGCCGGGGCGCATGAGTGGGAAAGAACAAAAATTTCGTCGATCCCTTCGGCATTCCCCCTCAAGGGGGCGCCTCAGGCGCTGGGCAATAAACCCAGCCCTGGGATCGACGCTATTTGTACTTTACTGGTCCAGTGACCGAAGCACACTGGACCCCCAGTCGAGGCTGAGACATTAGGTAGGGCACATGGTGAGTGTGTGTGGATTATACATGTGTGTGCGTGTGTGTGGATTATACATGTGTGTGGATTATACATGTGTGTGCATTATACATGTGTGTGTATGTGTGTGCATTATACATGTGTGTTCATGTGCGTAAATTATACATGTGCGTAGATTATACATGTGTGTGTATGTGTGTGCGCGCGCTCGTGCGTGCTAAGTACCACCAATTTTCCCTGTGAAATTTACCCCCCCCCCCATATTTAACACAAGGAAACTTGCATACAAATTAATATTATCTTGAAAAATTTTTTTCCATTTGAAAGAAAAAACATTAAACAAACTCCTGATGATTTAAAAAAAAAAATTTCAGCTTATGGAAATAATGAAAATTATGATTGAAAAACAATGTTTTCATTTTTGCACTGTTAAATCAACTGAAATTTAACTTAGCTAAAAACAAGTTACGATAAGAGGATTTTTTAAAAATTCTATGAAAAATCTATTAATAGTCCGATTTTCACGAAAATTTCCATAACTATTTACCTTTGGATGTAAATATGTCTAAAATAGTTTTTTCCTAATATATATTAGGAAAAATATATATTTTTTACGAGGTCTACCCCCCCCCTATTTTATTTTATGAGATATTAAAAAAATCAACCGTCAAAAAACGTTTATACTGTTTTTCTATAAAGATAAGAGTCTGAATAACTATATCAAAAAAATTGTATAATATACAACGCAGTAGGGGTTTTTTTTTAAGGAAAAAATTCATGAATTCTGAAATAAAAAGTGAAAAAAAAACGTCATAATATTATTATTTGAAAACTTTTTTGCCTTTTTTATTGATATGTACTATATTCTATTAAATTGTCAATAAAAAATTTTTTTTAAAGAAATTAATTTTTAAGAGATTTTAAATCTTTTGTGTGCTTAAATAATTTGTTTTTGTTAATGTTTAAAAATCTTTTTTTGTGTGTACAAATCGAATTTTTCACGGATATTTAAATATATGAATTTTAGAATACTAAAAATTTGTCCTATCCACGATATATTAATATTTTTAAAAGAATTTGTAATTTTTATTGTTGAATACTGTGTGCGCATGTGGATTGTAGATGTGTGTGTGTGTGTGTGTGTGTGTGAGAGCGGATTGTAGATGTGTGTGTGTGTGTATGCGGATTGTAGATGTGTGTGTGTGTATGCGGATTGTAGATGTGTGTATGCGGATTGTAGATGTGTGTGTGTATGCGGATTGTAGATGTGTGTGTGTGTGTGCGATTGTAGATGTGTGTATGTGTGTGTGTGTATGCGGATTGTAGATGTGTGTATGTGTGTGTGTGTATGATTGTAGATGTGTGTATGTGTGTGTGTGTGTGTATGCGGATTGGATGTGTGTGTGTATGATGTGTGTGTGTGTGTGTGTGTGTGTGTATGCGGATTGTAATGTGTGTTGTGTGTGTGTATGCGGATTGTAGATGTGTGTGTATGTGATGTGTGTGTGTGTTCGGATTGTAGATGTGTGTGTGTGTGTGTGTGTGTGTATGTGCGGATTGTAGATGTGTGTGTGTGTGTGTGTGTATGCGGATTGTAGATGTGTGTGTGTGTGTATGCGGATTGTAGATGTGTGTGTGTGTGTGTATGCGGATTGTAGATTGTGTGTGTGTGTGTATGCGGATTGTAGATGTGTGTGTGTGTGTGTGTGTGTGTGTGGTATGTGTGTGATGTGTGTGTGTTATTGTAGATGTGTGTGTGTGTGTGTATGCGGAATGTGGATGTGTGTGTGTGTGTGTGTATGTATGCGGAATGTGTGTGTGTGTGTGTGTGTATGGTGTGGATGTGTGTGTGTGTGTGTGTATGGGAATGTGGTGTGTGTGTGTGTGTGTATGCGGATTGTGGATGTGTGTGTGTGTGTATGTGTGATGTGTGGTGTGTGTATGTGTGGATGTGTGTGTGTGTGTGTGTGTGTATGGTGTGTGTGTGTGTATGCGGAATGTGGATGTGTGTGTGTGTGTGTGTGAATGTGGATGTGTGTGTTGTGTGTGCGTGATGTGTGTGTGTGTGTGTGTGTATGCGGAATGTGGTGTGTGTGTGTGTGTGTGTGTATGCGGAATGTGGATGTGTGTGTGTGTGTGTGTGTGTATGCGGATTGTAGATGTGAGTATGTATGAGTGTGTTGAAAAGGAATGAATTTTCTGTAGTCCAGATTTGTTTTTCTTTTCAACTCTTTTTATCTGTCGCAACTGGTTCTGATATATTTTGGGGGCGTCAATTAAAATAAAATCCATAAAAGAACATTCGTGCCGCCACCTCCACTCACACGACTGTCTCTCCCGCCTCCAATGAACACTAGGACCACATGGATGGGTGTGTGTATTTCAGATTGTGTGTGTGTGTGTGTGTATTTCAGATTGTGTGTGTGTGTGTGTGTGTGTGTATTGCAGATTGTGTGTGTGTGTGTGTGTGTTGCAAATTGTGTGTACATTGTAGGTGTGTTTGTGTGTATGTATATTGTAAATCTACATGTGTGCGTTGAAAAGGAATTAATTTTCTGTAGTCAATGGGCATTTTATATGAACCTTTTTATACATGTTTTTCCTTTTGATCAAAACATTAACGGACATTTTTTTTATTTACCATAAATTATTCATAGTGGGTCATAATATACAGCTTACTGCTCCCACTTGTCACTGGGTGGGGTGGGGTCTGGATATCTACAGGTATCAATGAACGACACACAAACTGTGTTGGGAAGAAGAAGAAGAAGAGGAAAGGAAGAAAGTCTGGATTAGCAATTAAGAAATACATCAAAGATATGTGGGTGGGTGGGGGGTGATTAGTCATTAGTCCAAAGCTTGGTGGATACTAATAAATCTTACTTACTTTGTTCCCTCACTTCAGACGAGTTCCACACGACCTATATATATATATATATATATATATATATATATATATATATATATATATATATATATGAGGTTAAGTAAACAAACAAATGTGTTTATTTTTTATATGGCTTTAAGCCGACAATTTTTGGAGGATATGTGCTTAATTGAAGTCGTACCTAATTTTGAAAATTAATTAGTTAATAATTAATGAATTTTTAGGCGGGCATATATGTTCAAATGTAAGGCTAAACAAATCGAGAAAATGTCAATCCCTGAATGTACATTTCGACCTATTAGGTCTCAGCAGCAAGGCTATAGACATGGGAGACTGCTCCATGTGTGACTCGAAACCTCAACTGTCAAGCTGACAGGCGAAGTCTCTAACCGTTACACTAGCTGGCCATTCCCACATTCTTCGTTTGTTCTGAAACTTATTTATGTTCCACTTTTTATTGACTTGCTATATATATATATGTGTATATATATATATATATATATATATATATATATTCATTCTTTTCTTTTTTTTTTGCACCAACTGGGTCAGACAGGCAGATGGTGCCAAAAATAACTCAACTTCGTCTGGATAGGTTGCCCCAGACATCATGTATTCAGCCCTGTCGGTTGGAGCTTAAGAATACACCGACTGCACCTCAGTAGAGGAGTAAGAACCCACCCCAAATGGGGCCACCTGTTGGCCATGGGTGATGACCCCTGATGCTTGAGGATAGAACTGTGGTAGCTGAGCAGTCCATGGATACAAAACTCCACCCATCTAAATACTAAATGAGTTGATTGATGCTTAACTTTGTTAGTCTCACCAGGTATTAAAGAATTCACACTTGAAATAAAGCCAATTAGTGCACAACCGTCAATTAATATTTGCTGAGCTTTGCTTAGTTTGGCACAAGGCCAGCTTTCTTACAGTACATACTGTTACTAAGTGGTCACCCATCTAAGTACTAAACAGGCTTTTTGCTGCTTAACTTTGATAGTCTTGCAATGAAGTCTCAAAAGATATAAGGAAATCCACACTTGAAATAAAACCCCAGTAATACACAACCAACAATTGGTATTTGCTAAACTTTACTTAATCTAACACTAGGCTAGCTTCCTTTCAGTACATACTGTTACTAAGTGGTCACCCATCTAAGTACTAAACAGGCTTGTTGTTGCTTAACTTTGATAGTCTCATAAGGTATAAGGAAATCTGCACTTGAAATAAAACCCATTTATACTCAACCAACAAACCTGTTAGGGTCCCATCTATGGGTTAAATAGAAAAACATGAGTTGATAAACAATTGTATTATCCATTAAGAATTGATTTATTTCAAAACTTTATTGGCATTAAATGACCCACTAAGGTTGATATGCCGTAAAAAAAATCAAACCAAATCAACCAACAATTGGTATTTACTAACCTTTGCCTAGTTTAACAGTAGGAAAGTCGTCGGGGTGGCCTAAAGTCAGTATCAGCCGATCAGCGAGGGAGTCTATCCCCTTTTCACTAGCGCTAGACCAAGGAGATTGTTTTTGCATCAGAGGTGGAGCGCTACACCTACCATCAGCTCCTTACTTTACCGCACAGATCCCTATGCTACTCATACGCTGAGTTGGACGAGGGCCAGTATCGAACTATACTGTGACTAAATGGTCACCCATCTGAGTACTAAATGGGTTGATCGATGCTTAACTTTGTTAGTCTCACCAGGTATAAAAGCCGCCCTGTCGGCTGGGGCGTTAGAATGCACCGATTGTACCTCTTCAGAGGGGTAAGATCCCCCCCCAAAAAAAAAATGGGGCTCCCTGTTGGCCACATGATGCTTAAGGATGGAGTCTTGGTGCATGTATTATCTTTTTCTTTTTTTGCACCAACTGGGTCAGACAAGCAGATGGTGCCAAAAATAACTCAACTTCGTCTGGATTCCTCTTCATAGGTTGCCACAGACATCATGTATTCAGCCCTGTCGGTTGGAGCTTAAGAATACACCGACTGCACCTCAGTAGAGGAGTAAGTACCCACCCCAAATGGGGCCACCTGTTGGCCATGGGTGGTGACCCCTGATGCTTGAGGATAGAACTGTGGTAGCTGAGCAGTCCATGGATACAGAACTCCACCCATCCAAATACTAAATGGGTTGATTGATGCTTAACTTTGTTAGTCTCACCAGGTATAAAAGCCGCCCTGTCGGCTGGGGCGTTAGAATGCACCGATTGCACCTCTGCAGCGGGGTAAGATTCCCCCCCCCCCCCCAAGTTGGCCATGTGATGCTTGAGGATGGAGTCTTGGTGCATGTATTATTTTTTAATTTTTTTGCACCAGCTGGGTCAGACAGACAGATGGTGCCAAAAATAACTCAACTTCGTCTGGATTCCTCTTCATAGGTCTGTCCCAGACATCATGTATTCAGCCCTGTCGGTTGGGGCTGAAGAATACACCGACTGCACTTCAGTAGAGGGGTAAGACACCCCCAACCAACTATAGTCTCACTTTATACTCAGGACCCTTCGTAAACTGGACAAGAGATGAACTTAGAAACATACAATAAAGAATATAGGAAATTGATGATGGACAATCCCTAAATCTAAGAGATGACATTAACTACACTTTGTACTACTTCAATGGCCGCGGACGTGCCGAGATCCTTCGTATGATGTTCGCCGCTGCTAACGTCAAATACATGGACAAGAGGTTCAAGTTCAACGAATGGGACAAATACAGGAAGGGTATGTTTATTTGTCGGAATTTTTTTACACAAGGCTTGATAATTTGCATTTTCAAATTATTTTTTATTGTTATATACACAACGTTTCGGTCGATGTGCTCTCTGGTTTTCTTGAGGTGTTTGGTGTTATTTTTCAGATGATGCTTGATAATTTTTTTTTCGGGCTATTGTCCTCATCTTTATTGTTATATACACAACGTTTCGGTCGATGTGCTCTCCGGTCTTCTTGAGGTGTTTGGTGTTATTTTTCAGATGATGCTTGATAATTTGTATTTAAAAAATTTTTTTCTGGCTATTGTCCTCGTCTTTTTTGTTATATATACACATCGTTTCGGCCGATGTGCTCGCCGGCCTTTTTCGGGTGTTTCCTGTTATTTTTCCGAGGAGGCTAGATAATTTGTATTTTTTTTTGTATTTTTAGGATTATTGCCCTCATATTTCTTGTTATATACACAACATTTCAGCCGATGTAACAAGAAAAGAAGGAGAAACAAAATACTCGCTAGTATTAAGGATTGTGTGAATGCAGCATTTCAGAAACTTAGAGAATATATAAATAAGAGCAAAGAAAGGTTGATTAAAACAGATTGTAACAGCAATGACAAAAATAAATAAAAGAAAATCTTTAAAAAATAACAATTGTAGCTGTCGCCTTTGAGTGTGCCTAATGTTAGATAGATTTATTTTTTTACCCTCAAAATATTCCCTTAAATTTGGACAATGTAAGGGAAACAACTCTGTTAGGGTCTGATAATCAAGGGACCCACAGAGCCTGAATTGCATTGTGGGAATATCAACAGGTTTCCTTAAGGCAAAATATGGACTTCCGCCAGGCTGATGCAGCAAAAAGGTTGTGTGGATAATATCATCCTAAAATTTAGAACTTTAGTCTTTTAGTTAGTTCTCGGTACTGGTACGGCGCACAGGTATGTTTCTTTCCAATTTTCCCGTGAAGTTGCTGGCATTTGTTAAAGACCCCTTTTGTAAATTAGTAATTGTTTTATACCCCATTTTATTTCAGTATTTCACGGTGTTTGGAAGTAAATAAAATATTCTACGTTCAACATCAGTCGTCTTTGTGTCATCAATACATCACCAGAAAATATTACCAGGAAACTGCTACAACAATCATAAAATCTAGAAAATAAAACTGGGAAGTAAAACAACTATATGGATACTTCAAGTGAAAAGCTAAAGAAATTGCACATGATATGACCTGGACATAGCCACGAAAGGGAGATCGAAAGAGAGAAATCCAATATCTTATTATAATGGAGATTGTGTGTTTGTTTGTCTGTAACCGAAACTATATTACTACTCAATTCACAGTTCCCTTAGTTATTTACATCACATTCTCCATGATTTTATTTTTATTTAAACCTCAATGAATAATAAAATTGTTTTACATTATTAAGACTGTTGACCATATCTACATCCTAATAATACGCAATTGTATTTATATATAAAACAAAATAGTGGTTTACAGTGTGAATGGGAAGGCTAATTTGCATATTGATCTTAAAAAATTGATTTTAATAAATATATGCTTAGTATTATTGATTTCTATTTGTTTGGTTTTATCTTATTGAATATGAGCAAAAATCTCTGGGATAAATCTTAAAAGAAATTCATTAAGAAGAAGAAATAACTGTAATATTATCCTTTACTTCCTATTTTAAGTAAATAGTTAAATTAGGAAAATTTACCAATGAAAGACGGGAGTAATGGAAAATGATGGAAGAGTTAGTTTCAAAGCTGTTCTATTTTTCGATAATACCCCCTCTGTTCCAAATCTTTTTATCTGCATTCTTATTTAGTTTTATTAGCCTTTCTAATTTAACATGATATTTTATTATATTAAAACTTAAAAACTTGCACCCAGAGGGTGCATATATTTGCTAGTCTTATTAATAGTAAGTAGATAATGAAAAGGATATTTTTAAAAAAAGAAACTAAATCCTGATCAATGGAAATATAAATTTCTATACTTCACAATTTCTTTACTGTACTCAAATCCAAAACTATTTATTTACTGTACACATGAACTCTTATATACTGTACAATGTTAACGATGAAAATGTTAATGGCTTGTTTGGTGGGTCAATGGTACAAGGGTTTTATTTACTCTTATGATCACAGTTTCCGGGATCGAATCATAGAAAGTACTTTTTTATCCTGTTAATTTATTTAAGCATTAGAAATTCTAAATTTATTAGGATTGAAAATGTGGAAAGTGTTAACGGCTTGTTTGGTGGGTCAATGGTACAAGGGTTTTATTTACTCTTATGATCACAGTTTCCGGGATCGAATCATAGAAAGTACTTTTTTATCCTGTTAATTTATTTAAGCATTAGAAATTCTAAATTTATAAGAATTGAAAATGTGGAAAGTGTTAATACAAATTTCTTTACTGTACTCAAATCCAAAACTATTTATTTACTGTACACATGAACTCTTATACTGTACTCAAACCCCGAATGATTTCTTTACTATAGTCAAACCCAGAACTTTTTTTATTGTACTCAAATCCTAACCAGTTTTCCACTTATATTAATCATTGTTTCATATTTTTTGCCATAAGATTCAATAAATGGTGATTGTTTTCTGATGCTTAAGGATGGAATTCTGGTGGCTGAGCAGTCCACGGCATGCAACACTCCACTTCAGGCCCTTACTTAGGCTAGACAGTCGGTCGGAGAGACTTACTCCAATCAATCGGCTGATCACGACAAGCCCTAGCATCTATATGATTGTCCCAAACCTATTGCCCTTCTGGCAACCCCCCAAACGTTTTTATCATATATTGAAGCTCTGATTGTTCACAAATTTTGATGGCATTTGCTACCAGATTAACAGTTCATTGGTGAAGTGGCACTTGAAAGGGATTTTAAACTCACTGTCATTTTGGAGAGACATAGTTTTGGTTACACACCAATAGAGACCTAATCTCCATTATATACAGATTATTATTATTATTACTAGTACAAAGCTCTATTGCCCTTATGGCAAGCCCCAATCCCTTTTTATCATATGGGTGCTAGAAGGCGGTGGCTGCGGGTCTACATGTCCTGGGAATGACATTAAACTCTATCTGATGGTGAGGTTCCAGTTTTGGAGGTTTGGGGAATGTGGATCACCCCTTCATCACCATTGATCCCTGGTCCACTTTGACCCGGAGTGGTAGTACCTGTTAGGGTCCCATCTATGGGTTAAATAGAAAAATGTATTTATAAGAAATTGTATTATCCATTAAGAATTGATTTATTTCAAAACTTTATCGGCATTAAATCACCCACTGAGGTTGATATGCCGTAAAACAAAGCAAACAAACAAATACTAGTACAAAATAAAAAAACACCCTCCGGGCGATGTAAAAATAGATTTTTGAAACATATTGCCTGAGGGGTGGGACTAAAAAATTCAATGTCAGCGAGTTTGTACCCTAAGTAAGTAAAATCATCAAATTCATTAAAGGATTAAAAAATAAAACAATTTGAAATGTAAACTTTAAATATGTATTAAAATAAAACAAACTATATATAGATATATAATACCAGTCATGTATTTATTAAAACTTGTTTTAAAAAAAACAATGAGGACTGTCTAATGTTGCATGTTCAAATTTTGAGTGTATTTATTCTATGTTATGACGATTTTGGGTAATGTGACGTAAGCAGTGACGTAGTTTTTGTTACAGACAAAAACCGGAAGCGAATCTCCATTATTAATAGATATGTGTTGATTGAAAGCAAGATTTAACAAGAGGGAGACTTACATCCTTTCCTTGACTGAGTTAGCCCCTTCCTTCGGCAACTCAAAGGATGTATTGTGAAACAATGCATTTATAACAAAGAATGTTTTTTAACAACTCATTGCCCTAATGAAAATAAACATCACTTTTTGCCGATGAGGACTGTTTAATGTTGCATGTTCAAATTTTGAGTGTATTTATTCCATGTTATGACGTATTCTATGTTATGACGATTTTAGGTAGTGTGACGTAAGCAGTGACGTAGTTTTTGTTACAGACAAAAACCGGAAGCGAATCTCCATTATTAATAGATATGTGTTGATTGAAAGCAAGATTTAACAAGAGGGAGACTTACATCCTTTCCTTGACTGAGTTAGCCCCTTCCTTCGGCAACTCAAAGGATGTATTGTGAAACAATGCATTTATAACAAAGAATGTTTTTTAACAACTCATTGCCCTAAGGAAAATAAACATCACTTTTTGCCGATGAGGACTGTTTAATGTTGCATGTTCAAATTTTGAGTGTATTTATTCCATGTTATGACGTATTCTATGTTATGACGATTTTAGGTAGTGTGACGTAAGCAGTGACGTAGTTTTTGTTACAGACAAAAACCGGAAGCGAATCTCCATTATTAATAGATATGTGTTGATTGAAAGCAAGATTTAACAAGAGGGAGACTTACATCCTTTCCTTGACTGAGTTAGCCCCTTCCTTCGGCAACTCAAAGGATGTATTGTGAAACAATGCATTTATAACAAAGAATGTTTTTTAACAACTCATTGCCCTAAGGAAAATAAACATCACTTTTTGCCGATGAGGACTGTTTAATGTTGCATGTTCAAATTTTGAGTGTATTTATTCCATGTTATGACGTATTCTATGTTATGACGATTTTAGGTAGTGTGACGTAAGCAGTGACGTAGTTTTTGTTACAGACAAAAACCGGAAGCGAATCTCCATTATTAATAGAGATATATTATACATAGTGATAAAAAAAGAAGTTCTTTATTCTTTTTTTTCTATTTATTCCTTGCTGTTTAATAACCGGTGCAGTCTAAGTGCATTTTAAGGACACGTTTGAAAGAATTAATTAATTTGTTTTTAATATTCAGAATTTTAAGTGAACAAATAATTAAATACATAATGGGGAAGGAAAATCATTAGTAATTACACTATAAGGTTATAGAAATAATAAAAAGGAAAAAAATCATTTGAAGGAATCAATCAATAAGCCTTGTATTTAAAACATTCAAGTCAGAGTAATAAGAGAAGTCAAAATTTAGTGTTCAAAGTTCATTAGAATATGCTTTTTTAAAAGTTCAGTCTTTGTAGAGAAAGAAAGAGTAAGAAATAGTATTACATCGATATCAGCAGTGGAATTTTAGAGAGTTTATATATACTAGCAAATATATGCACCTTCCGGGTGCAAGTATTTAAGTTTTGATATAATAAAATATCATATTAAATTAGAAAGGCTAATGAAACTGACTAAGAATGCAGATAAAAAGATCTGCAACAGAGGGGGTATAATCGAAAAATAGAACAACTTTGAAACTAACTATTCCATCATTTTCCATTACTCCCCTGTTTCATTGGTAAATTTTCCTAATTTAACTATTTAGTTAAAATAGGAAGTAAAGGATAATATTACAGTTATTTCTTCTTGTAAATAAATTTCTTTTAAGATTTATCCACGAGATTTTTGTTTATATTTCTTAAGATAAAACCAAACAATTAGAAATCAATAATACCAAGCACATATTTATTAGAATAAAATGTTAAATATCAATATGCAAATTAGCCTTCTCGTTCAAACTGTAAATCGCTATTTTGTTGTATATATAAATACAATTGCATGTTATTAGTACGTAGATATGATCAACAGTATTAATAATGTAAAACAATTTTTATTAATAACTGAAGGTTTAAAAGAATGAAATCATGGAGAATTTGACGTAAATAATTGTGACTTGAGTAGTAATATAGTTTCGGTTACAGACAGAAAAACACACAATCTCCATTATAATAAGATATGAGGAAAAATGAGTAAAGAAAAGAAATGTAGATGGATAAAATGAATTTAATCAATATCCCATTAATCAATATCACTTACACGTGTTTCGGTCAGTTTATGTGTGTGAAAATATTTTGCACACATAGAATAATCGACCTTCATCAGAGTGAACATTTATTTTGAATGAAAAAATTCGTTGGGAAAAAAACAACAGATTTTTGGAAATATTCGAAAATCGAATTTAAAAAAAAATTTGTAATGCTGAAAAATAGAACGTTGAGATAGACCGTTATGATTTGGATATTTGGTTTTTCTAGGGGTTATGGTACTAAATAGTTTTTTATTACAAAAAATAAAAAAATAAAGTGTTATTATTTATCATTAACATGTTGAACATTTTTCTCGGAGCTTAGTTTATGTTTTGAAAAAAATCGGTGAAATGTTAAAACAGTGGTCGATTAAAAAAGGGACCTTAAACTGACCGAAACACATGTGTAAGTGATATCGATTAATGTGATATCGATTAAATTCATTTTATCCATCTACATTTCTTTTCTTTACTCATTTTTCCTCATATTGTCGGATTCAATTCCTTTTCCATTTTCACACACACATATATATATATATATATATATATATATATATATATATACACATACATACAAGTTTTGTTGAATTGAACAGACAATTCCTGTCTGACAAGTCTTTCATTGATCCATTCCAATCTTCGGGCCATCCTTCTGGTGTCAGGGTGGAACTGGTATAACAGTCCACCGAATGTTTCAACACTAGCGCTTTCGGCAATACACTTTGCCATCCTCAGGTGAGAAACGATGGAATAGTTTTCATGTCTCGTTTTTAACGAGAACGAGTTGTAGCAAGGAATTAGTGGGAGGTAATATCAATTGATAGTGGGAGGTTTTTGGAATGGTAGTAGTTTGAACAAAGCAGTGGTGATTTTTTTTTTTTTTTTTTTTTGAGTGGGGAGATAAGGAGATAAGGAGAGGGGTAATAATGGAAGTAATGTAGGCAGAAAATTATAAGCATTTTAGGATATGTTGACTTACTTCAAAGTTTATTTATATATATATAAAGATGAGTTTGGCCATGTGCCTGTCTAAATAAAAGATATCAGTGGTCTGAAGAAGCTTGTGGGCATACTCACGAGTGGAAATGGTCCATAACCATGATTACCCCTGGTATTTAAGGCCTTTTTATTCACAAATATATATATATATATATATATAGTTTTTCCGTAGTTAGGATCTTTCCACGTGTGGTTTAACCACGCTGATGCAGGTAGACCATAAGGAGAGCTCAATGTGCCTAATACCAGTGAGTAGAAGGACAGAGCAAGATATTTAGTAAATGAAGAAAAAACTCTAAACTTGCTTCATTACAATAATTTATTTCAACCGTATTAATACGGCATCTTCAGGTAATCACAAGAACATGACTCTTACCTATATATATATATATATATATATATATATATTTGTTGTATAGTTTATGTATAAATGGTCTTGACTATAAATTAAAGACCCACTGATAAAGTTACTTATAATCCTGAAATTACTGTGATATAAGCAGTGACATAGTTTTGGTTACAGACAAATAGAGACCTAATCTCTATTATATATACTAGCAAATATATGCACCCTCCGGGTGCAAGTATTTGAATTTTAATGTAATGAAATATGTTAAATTTGAAATACTTTTGAAACTAAATAAAAATCCAAATAAAATGATTTGAAACAGAGGGGGTATAATCGAAGAATAGAACAACTTTGAAACTAAGTCTTCCATCATTTTCCATCACTCCCTCCTTTTATTGCTGAATTTTCCTAATTTAACTATTTAGTTAAATTAGGAAGTAAAGAATAAAATTGCCGTTATTTCTTTATATTAAAGGATTTCTTTTAAGATTTATCCCCGAGTTTTTTGCTCATATTCATTAAGAAAAAAACAAACAATTAGAAATCAATAATACCAAGCGCATATTTAATAAAATTAAACTTTTAATATCAATATGCAAATTAGCTTTCCTGTTCACACTGTAACCCGCTATTTTGTTGCATATATAAATACAATTGCATGTTATTAGAATGTAGATAAAGTCAAAAGTATTAATAAGGTATAACAATTTTATCAATAACTGAGGTTTAAATAAAAATAAATTCATGGTGAATGTGACGTCAATAACTAAGGGAATTGTGACTTGAGTAGTGATTTAGTTTCGGCTTCAGACAGACAAACACACAATCTCCATTATAATAAGACTAGCAAATATATGCACCCTACGGGTGCAAGTATTGAAATTTTCATATAATAAAATATCATATTAAATTAGAAAGGCTAATGAAACTGAATAAGAATTCAGATAAAAATATTTGGAACAGAGGGGGTATGATTGAAAAATAGAACAACTTTGAAACTAACTCTTCCATCATTTTTCCTTACTCCCGTCTTTCATTGGTAAATTTTCCTAATTTAACTATTTAGTTAAAATAGGAAGTAAAGAATAAAATTACAGTTATTTCTTCTTGTTAATGGATTTCTTTTAAGATTTATCCCAGATATTTTTGCTCATATTCATTAATATAAAACCAAACAATTAGAAATCAATAATACTAAGCATATATTTATTAAAATCAAATTTCTAATATCAATATGCAAATTAGCCTTCCCATTCACACTGTAAACCGCTATTTTCTTGTATATATAAATAAAATTGCATGTTATTAGTGTGTAGATATGGTCAACAGTCTTAATGATGTAAAACAATTTTATTAATAATTGAGGTTTAAATAACAAATAAAATCATGGAGAATGTGATGTAAATAACAAAGGGAATTGTGACTTGAATAGTAATATATAGTTTCGGTTACAGACATACAAACCCACAATCTCCATTATAATAAGACTAGCAAATATATGCACCCTCCGGGTGCAAGTATTTAAGTTTTATTATAATAATCTAAATTTAAATTGGAAAGGCTAATGAAACTGAGTAAGAATGCAGATAAACAGATTTGGAACAGAGAGGGTATAATCGAAAAATAGAACAGCTTTGAAACTAACTCTTCCATCATTTTCCATTACTCCCGTCTTTCATTGGTAAATTTTCCTAATTTAACTATTTAGTTAAAATAGGAAGTAAAGAATAAAATTACAGTTATATCTTTTTGATAATGGATTTCTTTAAAGATTTATCCCCGAAATTTTTGCTCATATTCATTAATATAAAACTAAACAATTAGAAATCAATAATACTAAGCATATATTTATCAAAATCAAATTTTTAAAATCAATATGCAAATTAGCCTTCCCATTCACACTGTCAACGCTATTTTGTTGTATATATAAATACAATTGCATGTTATTAGTTTGTGGATATGGTCAACAGTGTAAGTAATGTAAAACAATTTTATTAATAATTGAGGTTTAGATAAAAAATAAAATCATGGAGAATATGATGTAAATAACGAAAGGAATTGTGACTTGTATAGTAATATAGTTTCGGTTACAGACAGAAAAACACACAATCTCCATTATAATAAGACTAGTACAAAATAAAAAAAATCATTTGAAGAAGGAATCAATAAGCCTTGTATTTAAAACATTAAAGTTACAGTAATAAGAGAAGTCAAAATGTACTCATCAAAAAGTTCAGTCTTCGTAGAGAAATAAAGAGTAAGAAATAGTATTACATCTATATCAGCAGTGGAATTTTAGAGAGTTTTTATATATATATATATATATATATATATATATATATATAATGTGTGTGTGTGTGTGTGAAGAAAGGGAGTGAATCCGACGGTATGTAGTATATTAAGAAAAATGAAAAAACACAGGTTTAAATGGGTTAAGTGGTGAGTTTATTGGCCGACGCTGCAGTGTTTCGATCTATTAATTAGATCATCTTCAGGGCATTTGTTGCATTTATTACATCGATATCAGCAGTGGAAATTTTAGAGAGTTTGTTTTGTTTTATGGCATATCAAACCTCAGTGGGTCATTTAATGCCGATAAAGTTTTGAAATAAAGTCATTCTTAATGGATATTAACTCATTAAACAACCCTAAATTTAATACTCTTGGTGGTAGTTAATTTATACAAACAAAAATATTTATATAAAAATAAGAAATAATTAAACTGGTCAGTTCTAGCGGCACTTACAGGGTTCATACCCTTCCCAAGGATATTAATCGAAAAATGAACGTAATAGAGTGATTGGAATTTGAACGTGGTTACGACAATATGTAATATTGTAAAAATTGAAAAAACACAAGTTTCATAAATGAATAATGTTTATTATGCCTATGCTGCAGTGTTTCGCTCTGTTTAGATAGACCTTCATCAGGGCTTTCATTGGTTTAAGGTTTGTTTTGTTTCATGGCATATCAACCTCAGTGGGTCATTTAATGCCGACAAAATTTTAAAATAAATTTGTTCTTAATGGATACTCAATTTTTTTTATAAACTCATTTTTCTATTTAACCCATAGATGGGACCCTAACAGGTACTACCACTCCGGGTCAGAGTGGACCATCGAGCAATGGTGATGAAGGGGTGCTCCACATTCACCAAGACTCCAAAACCGGAACCTCACCATCAGATAGATTTTAACGTCATTCCCAGGACATGTAGACCCTTAGTCACCGTCTTCTAGCACCCATATGATAAGAAGAATTGGGGGTTGCCATAAGGGCAATAGGGTTGGGACCATCGTATAGGTGCTAGGGCTTGACGTGACCAGCCGATTGATCAGAGGGGGCCTCTCCAACTGCCCGTCTAGCCCAAGATAGGGCCAAAGTGGAGTATTGCATGTCATGAACTGCTCATCCACCTGGGCTCTATCCTTAAGCATCACTGGTCGCCACCCACGGCCAACAGGTGGGAGTCTTACCCCTCTGTAGAGGTGCAGTCGGTGCATTCTAACGCCCCAGACAACAGGGCGGCAATGTGACTTGACTAAGCATAAGTGTAGGATACAAATATAAGAGATGAATACATTTATACATGTGGGGGTGTGTGTATATTTGAGAGAGTTGTATACATATACAAGACCTACATATCTATGAAAGAACCGAAACATTGTACGGATAACAATGAAGATGAGGACAATAGTCCGATTAATGCAGATAATACTGACAATATGTTAGTCCTGCTCATTAACCATTACGCCATAGGGACCCCCCACCCCACCCATATCCATGGATAATGGAGAAATTACTATAAATTTTCACTTGACAATATCAAACAATTTCTACCAATTCATTAAAATAGAAAAATATTTAAAAATTAAAAAAAGAAAATTAAAGAAATTTTTTTTTTTTTTGAATTGCTACGGAAAATAATGTTTAAAAATGATTTTCCTTGTAAATTTTGTATTTAATTATTTGTTAACTTAAAATTCAGAAAGCAAATTTAAAAACAAATTAATTAATTCTTTCAAATGCACTTAGATTACACCTGTTATTAAACAGCATAAGGCCTGGGTTAGCTCAGTCGGTAGAGCGTTCGGCTTGTAACCACAAGGTTCCTAGTTCAATACCGGCCCTCGCCAACTCAGCATATGAGTAGCACAGGGATCTGTGCAGTAAAATAAGGAGCTGATGGTAGGTGTGGCGCTCCACCTCGGATATAAAAAACAATCTCTTTCGTCTAGCGCTAGTGAAAAGGGGATAGACTCCCTCGCTGATTGGCTGATACTGACTTTAGTCCACCCCGACGACTTTACTTATTAAACAGCAAGGAATAAAGAAAGAAATATGTTAATTCTATACAGAACTTTTATCCGTACAGACGGATCACCTAATCCCGGCTAGGAGACTAGACCTAGTACTGATTGAGAAGAAAAAGAGAACCTGTTATCTCGTGGATTTTGCCGTCCCGGCCAACCGCCGATAGAAAATGAAAGAAAGCGAAAAGATTGATAAGTACTTAGACCTTGCCAGAGAACTGAGGAAACTGTGGAACATGAAGGTGAAGGTAGTACCAATTGTAATTGGTGCACTTGGAACAATCCCCAAAGCTCTGGAAATTAATTTGGGTGAACTAGAAATCAGAGGAAGAACCGAGACCATCCAAACTACGGCACTGCTGGGATACTCGGAAGAGTCCTGGAGACCTGAGGAGACTTGCTGTCACTCAGCCTCCAGTGAACCACAAGCTGAAATCCTTGAGAGTTTTGTTCCTTGTAACTTGTTGAGCCCTGTAGAATTGGTTTTAGGTGTGCGTTTGCCACTCCAGCTTCTAACGAGGTGAGGATTCCGAGTCGTCACCGTCTGGGGCTTCTAACGATACGGAGCAAGTGTAGCTAGCCAATGCTAGAGACAAAAAAAAGGCAGAATTCTTCAGTGCCCCTTATTTGATAGTTGGCATCATGTGACCCTAAGGGACTGCTGCTAGTGACCGGTGAAACAAGGATCACCATTCCCTTAATAAGTCACAGTAAAATTCAGAATTATAAGTAAGTTTATCAGTGGGTCTAATTCATAGTCAAGACCAGTTATGGGTAATGTCTCCCAATAGAAATAATAAAAATGATAATTTTGGGTGATATTTGCGGAGTTCTGTCCTGGCCTCCTGCCTCAAAAACCGCTGGTGGCTGCTGAAAAAAACACCAGCTACGAAGTCCGTTTCCGAAGCAGTGTCACTTCAAAAAGCAAAAACAACCAACTAGTTAAAATTAAGTTTTATTACAAAATTTGTGGGTTCTGTTTTTTCTGGGTCACCATGTATACAGGGTGACTAGAAAAATGGATGTTTATTGTAGGTAGTGGGTATTTGCCTCATACCCTACTTGTATGGGCTGGGCACAAGGCCTCATTTTAAAGTGGGCCCACCCACAAGCCGAAGCTCATGGGTGGGGAAGAACAAAAATTGTGTCGATGCCTTCGGCTTTCCCCCTCAAGGGTGGTCGCCTCAGGTACTGGGAAATAAACCCAGCCCTGCCCCTTTAAGTCAAGGGGGCAGGTGTTACCTGGGGGGATAGCCCCCTGTGATCGATGCTATTATTTAAAAAAAACTCTCAACAAGTCCAGCGGCCGAAGCTCACTGGCCCCACGGCGTTAAACGGAAGGCAGAGGTTTTTTTATTCTTTTATACTCTTGGGAGAGGTATGGATCCTATCATCCCTTAGCTATGAATTTAATTGTACCACTACTGTTCTCCTACGAGAATGGCTTTGGCATTAAATAACCCAGAAAAGTTGATATGTCATTAAATAACCAAACCATGGGTATGTTTCAAGAATTACTGCATGTTATATCATAAAAATGCGTATGGTTTGCAAAAGAAAAGATAGACGAAAAGGTTTGGATTAATTTTGTTTATTTAAAATAAACAAAAGCTGGAATTGTTGAGATGGTAATTCCTTTTCGCTGCTTGGTGAAATGAGGGCAGGTGTGTGGTTGAAAGTCAGTTCTGGCTCTGCATGACGCGAGGTGCGGTGTGGGTATAGTATGGCGTGACAAGGGGTGCGGTGTGGGTATAGTATGGCGGTTCCTTTATCTCGGCCTGGTGTGGTCGGCTCTGGCTGTCTACCCTTAACTGAACTTTTAACTTTAAGTCGGCTTGTATATAGCAAGTGATAGGCTCAAGGAGGCCTTTGAAGGGTTTTGGGGGGAAGATTTTTTATTGGTTGAAAAACGTTAAATAGGAAATATTCTAATTGTTTATAAATTTTGTTTTTCGACCGGAAGTTTTGCTGGAGCCTATGCGTAGAACATTTGTTTTTTGTTCATTTCACTTTCGCTGCCATGAGGTTAACATCCGTTTGGTGTCAGCAGCTTATGTAGTGTTTTGTTTTGTTTTGTTTTTTAAATTTTTGTTGGTGAGTGGATGTATTGTGTTAGTAAGGATTGTGAATCATAAGAGATATCTATTTCTGTTATAACATGCAGATACCGATGGGGTAGTGTTCTAACCAATTCTATCAACTTAGTTACTCCCAACTGGTACTGTCTTTTTCAGTCTCCGTGACAATATGCTCACTTGCTCTGTCCGACTGTCTCCTTTTATACCAGTTCTGGCTGGCCGAAATTTGCATATGTCACAAATCTCGTCTCACCAGCGATGAGATTCGTGACTTACAAATTGCACCCCCGAGGACTCTCACACTTCTACTTTTCCTCCTACTTCCAGCACTCTGCATGCAAAACAGGTTCACGCTCATTTCGAACCAAAAGGTAGGCCATTTCGCTCATCATATTTCACCTCTCTCATTCGACTGGCCCACCACCGGTATTCCATCCAGCCATGGACGGTTGCCAAACTTACGCAAGTGTCTGCTGCTCCTGCCTACACACGCAGCACGCCACTCATTGCCTCTTTGAACGACAAACTATAGTTGGCTCATCAAAGGCAGCAGTCTGTGAGTTCTGTCTTTCAATTTTGCTACAGGTAGCAAGATGGTTTAATATTATAGGTTTAAAAAGATAGCTGTGGTTATTCCTGGTGCGTGTTCTTAGGGCTTGCTTTTAACCCCATCTTATTTGGTGGTCACACTGAAAAGGAAGGAATTTAAGGTATGAAAAAGGAAGAGACAAGTACTACCACTCCGGGTCAGAGTGGACCAGGGAACAATGATGATGAAGGGGTGCTCCACATTCCCCAAATCTCCAAAACTGGAACATCACCATCAGATAGAGTTTAACGTCATTGCCACAACATGAAGACCCTCAGCCATCACCTTCTAGCACCCATATGATAAAAAGGGTTGGGTCTTCCCATAAAGGCAATAGGGTTGCCTCAATTGTATTATCAGAAGGTGAGGTTTTGAAGATTTGGCAAATTTGGATCACCCTTACATCACCATCTCTTATGACCCATAACCTCTACTGTCAATCACATCGAATGCCAAATTCTTATGTAGATGGAGCTTTAAACTGTATAGTAAAGTAATGTGATCATAACCATCTCTTATGACCCATAACCTCTACTGTCAATCACACCCTTGTCTGAATTATTCTGTAGGTGAGCATGTACAGATATTTATATGACCATTAACAATAACAACAAAATTCATTTTCATCAATACACACATTTTATTTCTCAAAATTCTTTTTAATCCAATTTCATGGATTTTGGCACAATAAAAAAATGTCAATTTTTTTTTTTTTTTTTTTTTTTTTCATTTTTTTCTTTTTTTAAATTTTTTTCTTTTTTTCTGTACTAGTCTTTTTCAGTCTGTATTTATTTATATATATTAATTTCTTTTTACAAGTTTTTTTTTTTTTTTATAGCGTCTTTCCAAATTGTCTTTCTGTTTTTCTTGTTTTTTTAATTTATTTCTTTATTTTTTTTTTGATTTTTTTTTTTTTGCTTTGTACATAAATCCCTGCCGGCCAAATGCTAAGGCTTTGCAGAGGTATCATTTTTTGAAAAATGTTTTTTGTTCGTGTTTTTAATTTTTTTTTTTTAAATTTTTTTTTTTTTTAATTAAGCCACCGACATTCTTTGAATTTTTAAATCAAAACTTTGTATATAATCAGGCAAGCGTCTGCTGATCGTAAAAACCGCCGGACATTTTTTCAAATAATGCCCAGAGATTTTCTTTTTAAAAAAATTCCTCCTTGAAAATTAAAATTTAAAAAAATAAATTTAATAAAATAAAACGACATTAAAACAAAACCGAGCAAAAAAAAAAAAAAAAAAAAAAAAAAAGCAAAAAAAAAAAGCCACACACACACGCACACACACAAATTAAAACAAAAGCATTCTGGCTCTGTTAGACTCTTATTCTATCTCTGTCCCATAAATATTGGTACATTTATATAAAAGATTAAGACAAAAATATGTAACAGTTGTTGTGGGACAGTAGTATTGGGCTTACTGTGTACAGTAAAATAGCACTTAGCCTCAAATATTGGGCTTATAGTGTATAGTAAAATAGCCCTCAACCCAAAATATTGGGCTTACAGTATATAGTAAAATAGCACTTAGCCTCAAATATTGGGCTTATAGTGTATAGTAAAATAGCCCTCAACCCAAAGTATTGGGCTTACGGTATATAGTAAAATAGCACTTAGCCTCAAATATTGGGCTTATAGTGTATAGTAAAATAGCCCTCAACCCAAAGTATTGGGCTAACAGTATATAGTAAAATAGCACTCAGCCTCAAATATTGGGCTTATAATGTATAGTAAAATAGCCCTCAACCCAAAGTATTGGGCTTACAGTATATAGTAAAATAGCACTTAGCCTCAAATATTGGGCTTATAGTGTATAGTAAAATAGCCCTCAACCCAAAGTATTGGGCTTATAGTGTATAATAAAATAGCCCTCAACCCAAAGTATTGGGCTTACAGTATATAGTAAAATAGCACTTAGCCTCAAATATTGGGCTTATAGTGTATAGTAAAATAGCCCTCAACCCAAAGTATTGGGCTGACAGTGTATAGTAAAATAGCACTCAGCCTGAAATATTGGGCTTATAGTGTATAGTAAAATAGCATTTAGCCTAAAATATTAGACTTTAATCATATCTTTTTGAGTTCTTTTTTTTTTTTTTTTTTTTTTTCAAATACAGGCTTTAGATTATCAGTTTGAACCTTTTTTGGTTCTCGAATAATTAGTACCTGAATTCACAAAAAAAAAAAAAATAGCAAGCACAAAACACTCAATTTGCTTTGAGGGTACAGACATCTTTGTTTAAAGCTATCCCATCATTCCACTTAAAGACAGTCAGTATATTGAGCCTTTTATTATTAGTCTCTGATGTGAACTCACTGTGCCCAAAATATTGGGCTTATAGTGTATAGTAAAATAGCCCTCAACCCAAAGTATTGGGCTTATAGTGTATAGTAAAATAGCCCTCAACCCAAAGTATTGGGCTTATAGTGTATAGTAAAATAGCCCTCAACCCAAAGTATTGGGCTTATAGTGTATAGTAAAATACTACTCAGCCTGAAATATTGGGCTTATAGTGTATAGTAAAATAGCACTTAGTTCGAGGTATTGGGCTTACAGTGTATAGTAAAATAGCACTCAGCCTGAAATATTGGGCTTACAGTGTGTAGTGAAACATCACTCAACTTGAAATATTGGGTTTATTGTAGAATAGCACTCAGCCCAAGGTATTGGGCTTACAGTGTATAGTAAAATAGTACGACCCAAAATATTGGTTTTAACAGTGTATTGTAAAATAGCACTCAGCCTGAAATATTGGGCATACAGTGTGTTGTAAAATAGCACTCCGCCCAAAGTATTGGGTTTACAGTGTATAGTAAAATAGCACACAACCTCAAATATTGGGCTCCCAGTGTATTGTAAAATAGCACTTAGTTCGAAGTATTGGGCTTACTGTGTATAGTAAAATAGCACTCAGCCTGAAATATTGGGCTTATAGTGTATAGTAAAATAGCACTCAGCCTGAAATATTGGGCTTACAGTGTGTAGTGAAACATCACTCAACTTGAAATATTGGGTTTATTGTAAAATAGCACTCAGCCCAAGGTATTGGGTTTACAGTGTATAGTAAAATAGCACACAACTTCAAATATTGGGCTCCCAGTGTATTGTAAAATAGCACTTAGTTTTGAAGTATTGGGCTTACTGTGTATAGTAAAATAGCACTCAGCCTTAAATATTGGGCTTAAAAGTTCCAAGGAATAGATTGTGTATATATTTTTGTATTTCTTTGCGTTTGCCATTGGGGCATGTTTTCATTGTATAAAGAATTTTTCGTTACGGTACCCCCACTTTTCAGTATATATGTCCGGTACCTGAACTTTGACGTTCCCCCTGTCTATAGACGTACAGGTTAGACACACCTACCCACCAGGTAGAAGATAGAATAAAAATCAATACGATGAATTGATAACAAAATTGATAAATGAAAAACTTATAACCAAGGCACGATGATACTCCACCCATGGGATATATATGTATGTATGTATGTGACAAACACTGGCAAAGGCGAGGGTTTAATGAAATATAAAAAGGAGCCTAATATTGGGCTTACCGTGTATAATAAAATAGCACTCGCCCCAAAGTATTGGGCTTACAGTGTATAGTAAAAAAGCACTGACAATCCCTTTCTTACTGATTTTGAATGCATTTCTATAGTAAAATCATTAGCAATATATTTACATTATACACATAATAGCCCTATTCTATCAGTAATACTTGTATTAATTCCTGACCACTGACAATCCCTTTCTGATTTTCAATGTATTTCTATAGTAAAATCATTAGCAATATATTTACATTATACATATAATAGCCCTATTCTATCAGTAATAAAATCAAACATTTTCTTTGGAATTTTTTTTGTTAAATTAATTTTTCTCCAATTTGTTTTTATATACCTAATTTAATTTCTTTATAGTGGAAACTTGCTGCCCCCCCTTAACCAGAAGTGCCCCCCTTAACCAGAAGTGCCCCACGTCCCTCAATAGGGCAGGTTAATTTTTAATTTTTTAAAAAATATCAAATTCTCTCAAACAGCAAAAGTCTCATGTTGGGTCTAATGAAATATAAAAAGGAGCCTAATATTGGGCTTACTGTGTCTAATAAAATAGTACTCAGCCCAAAGTATTGGACTTACAGTGTATAGTAAAATAGCACACAGCCTGAAATATTGGGCTTATGGTGTATAGTAAAATGCTTTGATCTGATAACTTTATAATGAATACTGATAGATCTCTTACTTGCTCCATTGTTTGAGGAAATAGCATCAAATATCATCAGTTAAAATGCACTAAAAATCCTCATTTTTGCAACATTTGGACCAGAAATTGGTTAGAAAAACTAGAATTAAAATTGAAAATATCCCCTACATCCTCACCGACACATCCGATATGCTGCTTTTTACCTCATTCAAATAAGCTTTAACAAGGGTAACATTTTAAAAGATTGAAATCTATTTCATGGGAGATGTTACAGTTCTAAAATCGACTTACCCTAGTCCCCCAAGGTCTAAATCCAGCACTTGGGTTCTGTTTTTTCTGGGTCACCCTGTATACAGGGTGACCCAGAAAAAACAAATTTTGTAATAAAACTGTTAATTTTAACTAGGGGGTTTAGGGTTAGTTTAATGGGAAAATAAATAATTTGGGTTCTGTTTTTTCTGGGTCACCCTATAATATCATGGGATTTTGAGTATGATTTGCAAGTTTTACCAAAAAAAATTCAAATGGGCACCTTAACTTGAAAATGGCATTTATATACGAGGGGATACAAAAGAAAAATAAGAAAAAAAAATCACACCTTGAATTTATAAACTCTTCCAAAACAGTGTTGGCAGAATCAGCCAATCAAAACACTCAAACGTGTAATTTACTATTTAAAGGCGTTGATGAATTGTTGCACAATTGATTGCTGGATGTGTAGATGAACAGACAGGAATTATACAACTCTCTAAACACGGACCAACTGATGAGGATTATTCAACTCCTTAACACGGATCAGCTGACAAGGATTAAAGCTGATACATCTTTTTTTTTTCTTATTTTTCTTATGTGAATGACTGATATATATATATATATATATATCTTATTATAATGGAGATTGTGTGTTTTTCTGTCTGTAACCGAAACTATATTCCTACCCAAGTCACAATTCTTTTAGTTATTGACATCACAATCTCAATGATTTTATTATTATCTAAACCTCAATTATTAATAAAATTGTCTTACATCATTAATACTGTTAACTATGTCTACATATTGACAACATGCAATTATATTTATATATACAACAAAATAGCGGTTACAGTGTAAATGGGAAGGCTAATTTTCATATTAATATTAAAAAATCGAATTTAATAAATATGTGCTTAGTATTATTGATTTCTAACTGTTTGGTTTTATTTTAATGAATATAAGCAAAAATCTCTTCAATGAATCTTAAATGAAATCCATTAACAAGATAAAATAACTGTCATTTTATTCTTTACTTCCTCTTTTAACTAAATACTTAAATTAGAAAAAATAACAATGAAAGACGAGAGTGATGGAAGAGTAAGTTTTAGTTGTTCCATTTTTTATTATACTCCCTCTGTTTCAAATCTTTTATTATACTCCCTCTGTTTCAAATCTTTTATTATACTCCCTCTGTTTCAAATCTTTTATTATACCCCCCTCTGTTTCAAATCTTTTTATCTGTATTCTTATTTAGTTATATTAGCCTTTCTAATTTAATACAATATTTTATTACATTAAAACTTAAATACTTGCACCCGGAGGGTGCATATATTTGCTAGTATATATAATATATATATATATATATATATATATATATATACATGTTAGGTATAGGTAAATAGTAGGGTAGATACGGTTTTCAAGTCTTGGTTAAGACAACTGGTCTGGTTGCAGGAAATACTCAGAATTTAATACTAACTACTACCACCCATACCACCTATGGGTGGGGGATGAGAGGTTTCATACCTTTTCCAAGGGTATGTGAGTATATTTTTGATATGATTTCAAACCATCTCAACCTATTCACCATCTGTCTCAACACATTATTGGATTAGCATATATATATATATATATATATATATATATATATTTAAAAAATGTTTTTTTTAAATTGGGCGTTATTATGAAGCATTAAAAATGTATAAATGAATGAACTCGATATTATGGAGTATTGGATTCACTTATTTTTTAATTAGTTTTTTCTCATAAATTTTCAGGTTAGATACCCTTTGTCAAATGTTATTACTGTTTAACGGTTTCTTTGTCTCTGTTGTTATCGACAGTGGCAACGTCTGTGAAATATTTGTAATAACGGAGAATTCCGATATCTGCGTTTAATCCCTTCACGTGCGTTTGTAATTTTAGAATCCATTTAGTTTCTGATTGTTTTCTAGATTGCGTTGTTGGAAATGTGTGTTCTAATAAGATACATTTGAGGTGTGTAAGGTTGTGTGATAAGGTGTTAAAATGAAGTGCTATTGTACTATGCGGGGATTTGAGATTTATAGTGGATTTGTGGGTATTATATATATTGTGTGTGTGTGTGTGTGTGGATGACTGATATATATGCTCCCTTCTTGGTAGAGCAATTGGAGATTTTATTTATCATACATCCCTTATTCTTCATTTGATAAATATTCCATTATCTTACTTGGTCTAAAACTTGTTTTTATGGGATTGGAGATTTTATTTATCATACAACCCTTATTCTTCATTTGATAAATATTTCATTATCTTACTTGGTCTAAAACTTGTTTTTATGGGATTGGAGATTTTATTTATCATACAACCCTTATTCTTCATTTTGATAAATATTTCATTATCTTACTTGGTCTAAAACTTGTTTTTATGGGATTGGAGATTTTATTTATCATACAACCTTATTCTTCATTTGGATAAATATTTCATTATCTTACTTGGCCTAAAACTTGTTTTTATGGGATTGGAGATTTTATTTATCATACATCCCTTATTCTTCATTTTGATAAATATTTCATTATCTTACTTGGTCTAAAACTTGTTTTATGGGATTGGAGATTTTATTTATCATACATCCCTTATTCTTCATTTGGATAAATATTCATTATCTTACTTGGTCTAAAACTTGTTTTTATGGGATTGGAGATTTTATTTATCATACATCCCTTATTCTTCATTTGGATAAATATTTCATTATCTTACTTGGTCTAAAACTTGTTTTTATGGATTGGAGATTTTATTTATCATACATCCCTTATTCTTCATTTTGATAAATATTTCATTATCTTACTTGGTCTAAAACTTGTTTTTATGGGATTGGAGATTTTATTTATCATACATCCCTTATTCTTCATTTGGATAAATATTTCATTATCTTACTTGGTCTAAAACTTGTTTTTATGGGATTGGAGATTTTATTTATCATACATCCCTTATTCTTCATTTGGATAAATATTTCATTATCTTACTTGGTCTAAAACTTTTTTATGGGATTGGAGATTTTATTTATCATACAACCCTTATTCTTCATTTGGATAAATATTTCATTATCTTACTTGGTCTAAAACTTTTTTTATGGGATTGGAGATTTTATTTATCATACAACCCTTATTCTTCATTTGGATAAATATTTCATTATCTTACTTGGTCTAAAACTTGTTTTTATGGGATTGGAGATTTTATTTATCATACAACCTTATTCTTCATTTGGATAAATATTTCATTATCTTACTTGGTCTAAAACTTGTTTTTATGGGATTGGAGATTTTATTTATCATACATCCCTTATTCTTCATTTTGATAAATATTTCATTATCTTATTTGGTCTAAAACTTTTTTTTTTTCCTAGGATTGGAGACCTTACTCATCCATAACCCTCGTTATATCAAAGAAAAAATACTTGGAGTCACTCAGTTTACATAAATCTATTTCATTTCTATTCATTTATTAATATTTTGTCTTGAAGTTAATTTGGCTAAAACCAAAATGGAGAAACAGCTGGCAATTGTGTCTAAAGTAAAAACTGAATAAATCATTTTCAATTACTTGGTCTTCATTTATCTACACACACACACACACACACACACACACACACACACACACCTCCCAATTTTCATGGTAGAGCACTGTTAATTGAAATTTCACTGTTTAGCGTAAGCATTTACTCGCCTGTTGTTTACAGACTTCAGTTCTCTGCTGATTGTAAAAACATATATCTTGTAAGTATGTATCAATTAATTGTTCACCCCGGACTGACAGTCACTGACGGCCGTAAGGGTAAGGAGCTTGGCAGATGAAAATTCTGTCGGGTTTTGATCCCGGCTAGAGGTAGCTATTAAGAAAGTCGAGCTGCACTGATGAGATGTAAACGTCAAAACACATGTCTGTGGATGACTGATATATATATATATATATATATATATATGCATACGTCATCATGTGATCTTCACCTTCCATTCTTGCACATGCATTGATCATGTCACTGGCTTTCGTAAACAAATGCGCATATAAAAATTAACAGTTAATAACATCATATTCACACATTCACTATACACTTAACGTCTTTCATTTTGTCCCTCACATAAATATTACTTAAGAGTGTCCTGAAGATGGTACAATATACCAAAATGCTTAAGTATTGACAAAAAAAAAAAAAATTGTTTCCTGATCACAACATCCTGTGTTTGTTATATTTTTTAAAATATTTTCTTCTCATATTGTCGGATTAATTTCTTCACCGTATTTCCATGTGTGTGTGTTAGGTATAGGTAAATAGTAGGATAGATATGGTCTGGGTGCTGGAAATACTCAGAATTTAATGCTAACTACTATCACCCATAGCTGGGTTGGGGGATGAGATGTTTCATACCTTTTCCAAGGATATCTTTGTCACAATATTAATTTTCCATTAGTTTTCTTTCTTTCTTTCTTTCTTTTTTAGTTTCTATATTTCTTTCTTTCTTTCTTTGTTATTAGTAATCCACTAGTTTTCTTTCTTTCTTCTTTTATTTATTTATCTACTTATTTCTCACAAATCCCTTTTACTTCTTCTCTGTGTCATTCCTTCATTCTATGTTCAAAATATGTTCAACAAATATTCAACTAAAAACCTCTTACACGAATCTTATGTAATCATCCTATACTGAAAGATTACGATGAATAAGTCGACTCTGATGTAATCTACAAAATAAATCCATCCAATGTCGTCATCTTTAGTTTCATCACTTCTTTCTTGACGCTTATCCTCAATATGATTCTATTATAACGTAAATTACACTGATTTACAAAAAATATTTTTTGTCTGAGGCAAGAATGTGAATAGGTGTTTTTTTACTAATTTAAGTGTGCTGAATTCAACTTTATAAACAGTTTTGCTCTATCACCTCTAGTTTTCTGTCTTTTAAATGGTCTCATTTTAGTATATACAGAGTATATACATGCTTATTTCAACAGTTGCAGCAGCTTATTACAGATAAAACAGGATAGATAAAGAACATTGACGGAATAAATGCTTATTTCAACAGTTGCAGCAGATTATTATTTCCAAGGATATTCGTCTGAAAGTGAATGTGATAGCGTGATAGGGGTTTGAACTTGTTTATTGATTGGCTGATTGAATCCATGCAGCCACAAAGAGTCTATAAATTTAAGTTGTGATCCACAGCACACCTAATATAGCAAAAATATTCCAACATCTATTTTTTTTTCTCGAAGTGTTTGGTCAAAATCCAGGTGAAGCCATACAATAGTACTGACATTGTTACAGCTTGGAAGAATTCCCACTTTATTTTATCAAACAATCCGACATTCCTCTGCTGGTGTCTATAATTCTCCTGAAAATATTCAACCCCAGCAAATCTCTGATGGAATTTCAACAAATATTTTAAACAATAAGCATTCCAGATAAATTCTTTCTTTTAAAATATTTCTTTCCTTCTTCTTCCATCACAACTTATTTTTACTTCCATCACAACTTATTTTTACTAAAACTTATCCTTTTTTAAACCTTAATTATCCACAGCCCCCTAATAATGTAATAGCCTTCAAATTATTATTCCAACATAATATTCCAACATCTATTTTTTTTTCTCGAAATGTTTGGTCAAAATTCAGGTGAAGCCATACAATAGTACTGATATTGTTACAGCTTGGAAGAATTCCCACTTTATTTTATCATAGAGATCATTCTTTTCTTAGCGTAATTCAGAAAAATGAATTAGATGACTAAGATATAGGGACTCTACTTTAGGATTTTTAAGAAGAATCTATCAGTTAGTTACCAGGAGAGCAACAAGTGATGATCTAAATTTATCAGTACCATATCTATCTTATTTATCAATCTACTTATTGCTTGTTCCTATAGATCTGTTACGTTACGGATCGTTGAGTGTGGGCTTGTTTTCTTCTTTGTGAAACGTCCCTCCTTTCAGGGTAACTCCTTTGTCCGATTAACAATAAGCCTGCACTTTCTTTCAACAATTCTATTGTCAAATTGCAACACTGGAATTATGAGCCCAAACAATCCGACATTCCTCTGCTGGTGTTTATAATTCTCCCGAAAATATTCAACCCCAGCAAATCTCTGATGGAATTTCAACAAACATTTTAAAACATTAAGCATTCCAAATAAATTCTTTCTTTTAAAATATTTCTTTCCTTCTTCTTCCATCACAACTTATTTTTACTAAAACTTATCCTTTTTTAAACCTTAATTATCCACGGCCCCCTAATAATGTAACAGCCTTCAAATTATTCCTAACATCTACTAGCCTTATATATATATATATATATATATATATATATATATATGAGTAAGAAAAGGTGGAATGAAAACATCACACAATGCTGTTAAAGAAGAAAACAATTTATAATATATATATATATATGAAATATTCAACCCCAGCAATTCTCTGATGGAATTTCAACAAACATTTTAAATAAAATGCACTCCAAAGAAATTATTTCTTTCTCAATATTTTTTCAAAACATCTCTTTCCTTCTTCCATCACAACTTATTTTTACTAAAACTTATCCTTTTTTAAACCTTAATTATCCACGGTCCCCTAATAATGTAACAGCCTTCAAATTATTAAAGTGTCCAGCCTGATGTCAATATAAAGCTCCAAGCGAGAATTGAACTCTTGACCAATATACACAAATTGGGCATCAAAACAATAAAGACAAAAATGTGTTGAGTGTGGTAACTGACATAGGCTACCTATTTAATACTGAGCACCTGCTGTCAATGCAAAGGTTACCATGCTGAACATGCAAGTCTATAAAAGTGGGTTAGATTACTGCAGGGTGCTCCAAAAATATAGCCCTTTGTCAGACTTGATCCAACCTCTCTACACTGTAAATATAATATTGTACCAGGACATTTCCATGTCAAATCATCCAGAAAAAAAGTAAAATTGTCACCCAACCCCTTCAATTTTTCTGAAATTTTGTACAGGTGTGGACAGTATTAAAGTTAGACATTCCCCAGAATTTGAGCTTCTAATTCCAAAAATTGGTGGAGTTATGTCGATTCTTAGCTCTCAACATTTGGTGCGGTTCACCAAACCAAATTTTAGGAGTAGGGAAGCACTAGAACTCATTTTACAGACAAAAATAGAGTACAAAATGTCGCCATACTATACTGTAAACATAATATTGTACCAGCAAGTACGAGGTATGTCAGAAAAATCCCAGTTTGATCGCATTCTTCGATGTGAGGGGCATTGTCTACTGCAAGTTCTTGCCACAGGGCCAGATGATCAACCAGCACGTCTACAAACAGATACTGTGGCATTTGCTTTGTTCAGTGCGCGAGAAGAGGCGAGAGATGTGGCAGGACAACTTGTGGGTGCTCTACCATGATAATGCACCTGCCGACATTGCCCTGAGTATCCAAGCGTTCCTGGCCCAGAAGAGCATCACTGTGCTGGAGCAACCTCCCTACTCGCCCGAACTGGCTCCATGTGATTTTTTTCTTCTTTTCCAAACTCAAGGGGGTCATCAAGGGAATCTGTTTTAAGGATGTGTACGACATCAAAAAGGTCGTAACGACAGAGCTATGGAAGAATGCTTCCACAAGTGCATGGGAGCGTGGCAGAGAAGGATGGGAAAGTGCATTTGACTCCGGGGGGATTACTTTGAAGGGAATAACTTGTAGTTTGGATTTAAAATAATTTCATTGTGACACCATTTCTGGAACTTTTCTGACATACGTCGTGTGTAACAAAAATGCTGTGGCATTAAAGTCAATGGGGATGAAGAGAGACCCCATTTGTTTCAAGCAAGCACTTAAGTTTACATACATTGTAGCTTCCAAAATTATAAGTATTTTGATCAAATGATAAGTCGTTGCTTTGTTTAACTGTATAAAACCTAATTTGGTAATGAGCCTCACCGACCAAGCAGGCTGAATTATTATTGCAGGAATTGTAATTAAAAGAAGTAATTAAATTATTATTTAGAAAATGGGGAAAAAGGCATAAAACAAGAAAACAACTTTTCTCTCTCTCTCTCTCTCTCTCTCTCATACATACATACATATATATAGTAAAATGGTATGGAGGCGTGTGGTCTAATAGTTAGTCATAGGCAAATAAATATGGGCTTAGTATTGTTGATTTAGAATTGTTTGGTTTTATCTTAATGAATATCTATCGGGGATAAATCTTAAAATATATCTATTAACAAGAAGAAATAACTGTAATTTTATTCTTTACTTCCTATTTTAACTAAATAATTGAATTAGGAAAATTTAGCAATGAAAAACAGGAGTGATGGAATAGTAAGTTTCAGTTATTCTATTTTTCGATTATTTTAAATCTTTTTATCTGCATTCTTATTTAGTTTCATTAGTCTTTCTAATTTAATATAATATTTTATTACATTAAAACTTAAATACTTTCACTCTATTTCAAATCTTTTTATCTGTGTTCTTATTTAGTTTCATTATCCTTTCTAATTTAATATAATATTTTATTACATTAAAACTTAATTACTTGCACCCTACGGAGGGTGCATATATTTGCTAGTATTTATAAATGATAAAATGCCAATGTTTTGTGCTTCGTCTTTTTCTTTAAGCACATATATGATAAAAAGGGTTGCGGCTTGCCATAAGGGCAATATGGTTGGAACAATCATATTGGTGCTAGGGCTTGACTTGACCAGCCGATTGATTGGAGGGGGCTTCTCAGTCAAGCGTAATTAAGGGCATAATTCATAGTATACTTTACTTATTCAGACATTAGGAACCTCACAGGATTTAATAGTATTTGTCCCTTTCATATCCCAGAAGGGTGTGAGTCTGACTTTCTTAACTAACCGCGATGCCTGGAACTTTTTTTTTTATTGGAGAGGTATTTTGTGCCCCTCTCGATTATATTCAGAATCTATTTAACCCATTTACTCACCGGACTCGCAAACATGACTCTAGAACAGGTGAGAAATCCCAAGTAATATTACCTGAGTAAATAACACAAACATTTACTAAGCAGATGTTCGTCGTTTAAAACCAATGTTGTAAAATAATCAGTGAAAAATAAATATTTTGTATAAAACAAAGAATTTTTTTTACCGGAGAGTAACTCATATGATTCACAATCCTGACTCTAGACCAGGTGAAAAACCCCGAACATTGTTACCAGTGTAAATAACACAGTTACTGAGCATATATTACCTTTTGAAACCAATGTTGTAAAATCTATATATTAATACTCGTGTTATTTGCTAATATTTATAAATGATAAAATGCTGATGTTTAGTGTTTCGTCTTTTTCTTTAAGCACATATATGATAAAAAGCGGGGGTATCCTGTTCTTATTCCACGAACCATAGCTGGGGTAGAGGCGTTAAGCTATGTTAATTATTATTCTATGTTACTGTTGCCCTTGACCAGGATTGAACCTGCAGTCTAGAGATAACTGTCACTTAGAACTGTCTTAACCTAACTCATTTATCTACTAGGCCATGTGTCCAATAACAATGAAGATGAGGACAATAGTCCGAATAACACAGATAATACTAATTTATGTTTATACTTATATGTTTTGTGCTGTTGTTTCTACATAGTTTTTTGCACACACTTATCTACACATATATAAAAGTCAGTTGTGTGTATGTATGTCTGTGTGTATTTCTAGTTGAAAGTACGAAAATAAAACAATTAATATTAAAAGGAGATATATATATACACATTAAATATCACTAGTTCTTGCTTTTTGTGCAAAAAATTAAAAAAGAGTTGATTTAAATTCAAAGTTATTTAAAAATCAAAGTATACATAGAAATAGCATTGAAATTCTACTTAAAAATTTGTAAATCTCAAAAGTTAAAAAAAATCAATACACCAGGGGTTGTTTTGCATCCCCCCTACCCAGAGGATGCTGGGTAGCCAATTCTTGTATGACATCAAAGTATTCTTATTTAATTTGCTCAACTTTTTGTGTTTTCAAGTATTTCTGTTGAATATTAATAATTATCTGGTTTTACGTAATTATTTCTATTTGACAATAGTCATTTGTCTTTTCAGTTATATTGTTTAAGTAAATAATAATAATTCTTAGTTAACAATAATAACTTCAAATAACTATTCTTAATACAAATAATAATAGTATTTATAAATACTATTATTTAGTATTTATAAATGATATGCCAATGTTTAGTGTTTCATCTTTTTCTTTAAGCACATGTTGGGATTATCTTCATATTTGCATGGAAGAGTTATCTTCCCGCTGGGTTTCTGTACCGGTCACCAGGGGCTATAGTATTCAAGCGGCTGATTCAAACATTTCTCACTCTTTTCTACCTCTCCTCGTAGGTAACCACATGGGTTAGACATTTTGTGACTACACCCCACCCTCGTGTGGCCTCTGGTCCCCACGTACAGACTAAGTCAGTAAGTGACTTCCATTATATGGACTATATGTAACTCTTTTTATATGTACATGTACGTAACACTTGAATGTGTCCTTATTGTATCTCATTTGTATTATCTTGTATTCCTATTTTATGTATCTTGTCTTAATTCCGTGTTGTTTACAATATAAAATGTTTTGTCCCACAAACGTGTCGGAGTTGTATGTTCAATTATAACTTTGAACCCTACACACATCTTATTATAATGGAGATTGTGTGTTTTTCTGTCTGTAACCGAAACTATATTACTAATCGAGTCACAATTAACATAGTTATTTACATCACATTTTCCATGATTTTATTTATATTTAATTTGAACCTCAATTATTGATAAAATTTCTTCACCCTTTTAATAGTGTTGTCCATATCTACATACAAATAACATGCAATTGTATTTATATATACAAAAAATAGCGGTTTGCAGTGTGAATGGGAAGGCTAATTTGCATATTGATATTAAAAATGTGATTTTATTAAATATGTGCTTAGTATTATTGATTTCTAACTTTTTGGTTTTATTTTAATGAATAGAAGCAAAAATCTCTTCCATGAATCTTAAATGAAATCCATTAACAAGAAAAAATAACTGTCATTTTATTCTTTATTTCCTAATTTAACTAAATAGTTAAATAAGTAAAATTCAGCAATGAAAGACGGGAGTGATGGAAGAGTAAGTTTCATTTCTATTTTTCTATTATACCCCCACTCTGTTACATATCTTTTTGTCTGCCTCTAATTTAATACGATATTTCATTACATTAAAACTTAAATACTTGCACCCGGAGGGTGCATATATTTGCTAGTATATGATAAAAATGGTTGCGACTTGCCATAAGGGCAATATTGTTGGAACAATCATTTAGGTATGAGAGCACCAAACTTTTTTCATGGATAATTGAAAAAAATAACAAGCATGGGCCACATTATTATTGTGTTCAATACTTGCTAGCCAGAACGAAAGCTCTGAGAAAAACAAGTTCAAGTTCAGTTGGCGGACCTGATGAAAAGCCTCTGCAGGCCGTAGTTTGGTGACCCCTGCCATAGATTTATATGCAGCCAATAGAGCTGTCTGCAGTTGCCTGATGATCATTATATAGCATGAAACTTTCAGCATTCGTCTTTTGTGTGGTTTTATTTTACCAGCAGATATTGAGCACAGTCACTTTTAAAATTGCTGCTCAACAGAATTATTAATAAACGTTCATCTTTTGTGTGGTTTTATTTTAAATTTAAAAGGATTTATTTGTTACTCTATCAGCAGATATTGAGCACTGTCACTTTAAAAATTGCTGCTCAACAGAATTATCCAAATAATTTTGTTTTTTCGGACTGTTGTCCTCATCTTTATTGTGGTAGTTATTAACACAACATTTCAGCTGCTGTATAGTTGTCGGGGTGGCCTAAAGTCTGTATCAGCCAGAGAGCGAGGGTGTCTATCCCCTTTTTTCTAGCGCTAGACCAAGAAACTTTTGAAGATCTCATTCAAAAGATGACATCATAATAACTACCTTAATAAAGATGAGGACAACAGTCCGAAAAATCAAAATTATTCACATCAAGCCTCATCTCAAAAATACAGACAATTATCCTAGTTGTTAGGTTATTTTGTTTAATGGCATATCAACTTTTCTGGGTTGTTTAATGCCATTTTTTTTTTTTTTTTGTATTAAAACTCATCTGTGTGGTGCAAGTGAAATTAGGCAAGTGGTAATGGTAGCTCCTGCTAGCTAATGTCTTACCATTTCGTTTTCATATTCAATCATCATTTGCATATATATATATATATATATATATATATATATATATATTATAAATCATAACTTGAAGACATACATAATTATATATACTACATAATATAATCTTTCATGGTATATTTATAATATATACATATGATGATATTATCTATAGTCTTAGATATTATTGAATGATATATATCAACAAAACATACACATGCATACATAATATATATATATATATATATATATATACACATAATTATTAACAAAAATATTGTATAATTTTTATTAATGAGATATATATATATATATAAGATAGTAGGTAATATTAATTATCTGATTGATATATGTATATATATATATATATATATATATATATATATATATATATTTTTTTTTTTTTTTGCTTGAAGGCAATTACAATGCGTATATCGTATAAAATTCGATAATTATAGATAAAGTTGAAACAGGCTGTACGATGTTCTAAAAAATAGTAAAGTCGTCGGGGCGGCCTAAAGTCGGTATCAGCCAATCAGTGAGGGAGTCTATCCCCTTTTCAATAGCGCTAGACCAAGGGGATTGTTTTTGGCGTCTGACGTGGAGCACCACACCTATCATCGGCTCCTTACTTTACCGCACATATCCCTGTGCTACTCATACACTGAGTTGGCGAGGGACTGGTATCGAACTAGGAACCTTGTGGTTTCTAGCCGAACGCTCTACCGACTGAGCTAACCCGGCCCTATGTTCTAGCATCGCATAATCATTTGCGAGATTCACTTGTCATGGTTATTTTCTATAATTATCAAATTTTATCCAATATACGCATTGTAATTGCCTTCAAACAAAAATATAAATAATAATATATACTTTGTTCAACAATGCTTCTAAAAAAACAAACACCCAAAAAATCTTTATATATATATATATATATATATAAGGAATGAAAGAACAAAACTCAGACAAAAATGTGTAGTATATTTTGCTGGAGTATTGAACTTGACTTCTTCAGCTGTAGAAGCCGAGTTCCATACTCCAGCGAAATATACTGCACATTTTTGTCTGAGTTTTGTTCTTTCATTCCTTATATTTTACCTCATTCTGTCGGATTCATTCCAACCCCCTTTTCATCATCATATATATATATATATATATATATATATATATGAGGAAAAAATGAGTAAAGAAAAGAAATGTAGATGGATAAAAATGAATTTAATCGATATCACTTACACATGTGTTTCGGTCTGTTTATCAAAATGTATACGGATTACGTTATTATTAAAATAATCAGATGAAGTTGAAATGATGATGATAATAATAATAATAATAGGAAAAATGTAAAAATATTCCGTACACAGAGATTTTTTACGAATAAAAAAAAAAATTAAAACAAAAAAAAAATTCACTCTGATGAAGGCCGTAAAAAATCTTTCTGTGTACGGAATATTTTTACATTTTTCCTATTATTATTATTATCGTTATTTCAATTTCATCTGATTATTTTAATAATAATAATAGCGTAAATCCGTATACATTTTGATAAACTGACCGAAACACATGTGTAAGTGATATCGATTAAAAGTGATATCGATTAAATTCATTTCTATCCGTATATATATATATATATAATCTTAGATAATATCATATTCATTTTGTGTGTGTGTGTGTGTGTGTGTATATATATATATATAATGTTACATAATTTGTTATAATCATAGATAATATTACTTATATACATATATAGGCAAACTCTGTGCTAGACATCAATATATTTTGGAATTTAATATCCGTGGGGGGGTGTTGGGGGTGGTAAAAGATTTTTGCCTGAGGCACTTAAGACTATTAAAAAAGATGATCAAATGGTTAGGCACATTATTAATTTAAACTGAATTATTAAGTTTCATTTATTTTTATTGTATTTACCATAATTATTTGTGTATAAGACAATTTTTCCAGATATTTTAGCCCAATAGTTAGGGGTACGCATTATACACAAGAACTATATACTATAAATATTTGTGTATAAAACTGTCTATTTTTGCAGATATTTTAGCCCAATAGTTAGGGATATGTATTATACACAAGAACTACCGTATTTCCCCCCCCCCCAAATAAGACAGGGCTTATATTAATTTTCACTCTGAAATATAGTACTAAGGCTTATTTTCAGGGTGTTTTGCATCGTATGATGTGATTTTGAAAGACTTTTTTCTTTTTTCTATCTATCGCTCTCAAATCATCCTGAAAAATCATGCTAGCTCTTATTTTGCAGGTAGGTCTTATTTTCGGGGAAATAAGGTATATAATTATATAGTTGATTTTGACGACTGTTCTTTGAGCCACTCCTTCACTACAGATTTCCCTTCCTCGTCACTGGAATAATGTTTGTCTCTCTTCAGCTCCATGAAAGAGAGTTTGAGAGGCAAACATTATTCCAGTAACGAGGAAGTGAAATTTGTAGTGAAGAAGTGGCTCAAAGAACAGTCAACAGAATTTTACGGTGCAGGGATACATGCTCTCATTCAAAGGTGGAACATTGCTAAGGAGAAACGGTGACTATGTGGAGAAGTAGAGATGTGATCCACAGAGGACCAGCTTCATTTTGATGTTTGGTACATGTTCCTGTGTTGGTAATTATACCTATCCTAAACAAAATGGCATTACTTTTTGGCTCACACTTGTAACTAACGTTTTTTGGTTGGAATGTGTGTTTGTTTATAATTTTATTTCTCCTTATGTGAGTTTATTTTGGTGCTCATCGCATAAATGCGTCCTGACCTCCTGCCATAAAAAAAAACACTAAGCGGTGCCTATTTAACTCCCTAGATGTTTGAAGGCGTGATATGAAAGCGATATTTACCCCCAACCCAGTATTTTTTCGACAAGTAAATGTAAATATTTTACCCCTCCCCCTTAAAATATTTTTAAAACTTTGTCACCCTAAATTAGGAGTGTGTCATATACACAAATAATTATAGCATTTTTTTTTTTTTTTTACACCAAAATTACGTCTAATATACAAATAATTATGGTATCGTTTTTTTGTGTTTTTTTTTTAAATTTTGGGTGTGTCTTATACACAAATAATTATGCCATTTTCTTTTTAAAGTTTTATCACCCAAAAAATCCCAAATTAAGAAGGCATCTTATACACAAATAATTTTTTTTAATGTCACCCAAAATTAGGGATGCACATTACACACAAATATTTTTAAAAGATTTTGTCACCTAAAATTAGGTTTGCATCTTATACACAAATAATTATGATAATTTTGTTATTTATTATAATTTTTACATGCAAAATTAGGAAGGCGTCTTATACACAAATAATTTATTTTTTAATGTTGTCATCCAAAATTATTAGTGTGTCTTATACACAAATAATTGTTGTATTTTATATTTTATAAAATGTTGTCCCCCTAAATTAGGTTTGCACCTTAAACACAAGTAATTATATTTTATTATTTTTCAAAATTTTGTCATGCAAAATTAGGAGGGTGTGTTATACACAAATAATTTTTTTTTTAATGTTGTCCCCCAAAATCATGTGTGTGTCTTATACACAATTATTGTATTTTATATTTTATAAAAGTTTGTCACCGTAAATTAGGTTTGCAACTTATACACAATTAATTATATTATTTTTTTTTTCCTGAATTTTATCATCCAAAATTAGAGGTGCATTATATACACAAATAATTATGATAATTTTATTATTTATTATAATTTTTCCATGCAAAATTAGGAAGGTGTCTTATACACAAATAATTTCTTTTTTAATGTTGTCATCCAAAATTATGAGTGTGTCTTATACGCAAATAATTGTTGTATTTTATATTTTATAAAATTTTGTCATCCTAAATCAGGTTTGCAACTTATACACAAGTAATTATATTATTATTTTTTTTTCCTGAATTTTATCATCCAAAATTAGGTGTGCGTTATATACACAAATAATTAAGGTATTTTTTTCTTTTTTAATTTTGTCACCAAAAATTAGGCCAGTACCTTAAACACAGGTAATTATAATATTTTATTATTTCTCAAAATTTTGTCATGCAAAATTAGGAGGGTGTGTTATAAACAAATCATTTTTTTCTAATGTTGTCACCCCAAATTAGAGGGGCATCTTATTTTTTTTAATTTTAATTTTTTTAAATTTTGTCTCCCTAATTATACACAAATAATTGGTTGTTGTTTTTCTTGTTACCCAAAATTAGGGATGAGTCTTATATGTAAATAATTATGCTATTCTTTTATAAACTTTGTCACCCAAAATTAGGGGTCCGTCTTATACACAAATAAATATTGTATTTTATTATTTTTAAAAGTTTTGTCGCCCAAAATTAGGGGTACACCTTATACACAAATAATTATATTTCCTTTTTTTTTTTTTTTTTTTTTTTTTTAAATTTTCGGGTGTCAAAATTAGAGGTACTTCTTTTACACAAATAATTATGGTGTCAATTTGTTTATTTATTTTGTCACCTAAAATTAAGGATGTGTCTCATACACAAATAATTGGTTGTTTTTTTTTTATTACCCAAAATTAGGGATGAGTCTTATATGTAAATAATTATACTATTTCTTATTTTTAACTTTGTCACCCTAAATTAGGGGTCCGTCTTATACACAAATAAATATAGTATTTTATCAATATATGATTATATTATTAATATACAATACAATTTATTATGGTATTTTAATAATTATGCTATTTCTTTTTTTTAACTTGGTCACCCTAAAATAGGGGTCCGTCTTATACACAAATAATTGTTTATTGTTTTTTTCGTTACCCAAAATTAGGGGTGCGTCTTATACACAAATAATTGGTTATTGTTTTTTTTGTTACCCAAAATTAGGGGTGCGTCTTATCCACAAATAACTTTTGGTATCATTTTTTTTTTTAATTTTTAATTTTTTACACTCGCATTTACAGATAATTTTTCTTATTTGATTCAGCAACTTTGAAACACGGACTTTACCAGACGATATTGAATATCAGAAAACATAAATTCTCACCTCATAGTAACTCTTTTTCCTTAAAAAAAATTAATCAGTCAATGTCGATTTGAAATTTTAAAATTATTTTTTTTATACTAATAAATTTCAGCAGTTTATAAATTTTTTTATTTTTGTTTTTCTTTCTCAAATATTTTTCTACTGATATGCAAAATAGAATGATTTATATTTTTTTTTATATATAATTTATATAATGATATTATAATAAAAGAAAATTAGGGGGTTTATTTATACATTTTAAATGATTGTATTAAAAATAATTTATAAGAGTCGGTATTGAAAAAAAAATGAAATATATATGAATTTTATGCTAAAATAAACCTTAAAAGATTTCAAATTTAGAAGCCAACAAATTGATTTTAAATTTTGGTGATTTTTTTTTTTTTTTTTTTTTTAAATTGATTTAATTAATTGATGAAATGTATAAATTATGGTTTTGAAAAAGAATCGGAGAAATCTAATGGTCGATCCACAAACATGTCATTGCAAAATAGGGCAGGTTGATTTTTCACCTTTTTAAAAATATCAAATTCTCTCAAACAGCAATAGTTGTATGTTGGTATAATAAATACTGATACCAAAAATTAGATCTCTTACTTGCACCGTTGTTTGAGGAAATAGCATCAAAGATCGTCAGTTAAAATGCACTAAAAATCCTCATTTTCGCAACATTTTGACCAGAAATTGGTTAGAAAATTTAGCTATTCAAATATTCAGAAATTTATTTGACTAAATTGGAATGAATAAGATATTATAACTAGAATTGAAGGTAATCTTTGTGGAGTTCCGTCCTGGCCTCCTACCTCAAAATCCGCTAGCCGGTGGCTGCTGAAAAAAAAAACACCAGCTACGATTGAAGTCCGTAGCCAAAGCGGTGTCACTTGAAAAAAAAAATAAGGCTAGGATTAGGGGTTGGGGTTTAGGGTTAGTTTAATGGGAAAATAAATAAATAATTTGGGGTCTGTTTTTTCTGGGTCACTTTGTATACAGGGTGACCCAGAAAAAACAGAACCCACAAATTTTGTAATAAAACAGTTAGTTTTAACTAGGGGGGTTTAGGGGTGGGATTGGGTTTTCGGGAAAAACACCCTAAGTTGGTTGGGGTTTTTTTTTTGGGGGGGGGGTTCAAGTGACACCGCTTCAGCTACAGACTTCAATCGTAGCTGGTGTTTTTTTTGTTTTTTTTTCAGCAGCCACCGGCTAGCGAATTTTGAGGCAGGAGGCCGGGACAGAACTCTCCAAAGAGTACTGAATTGAAAATTGTGTGTGTTTTGGATAAAGGGCAATGAGAATCTGGTTGGTTAGTAGGATTTTATGGCATCTCAACTCTTATTGGGTTATTTTATGCCAATGACATTTTGTTCTATTCATTTTTTATTCTTTAAACTCAATTTTTTTTTTAAACAGATTTTGTTCTGGTTTTGAAGGCTATCACAATGCAATATCCCCTCCTCATTGCTAACACTCTTAAGATGCTGCTTTTTACCTCATTAAGCTGTAACAGGGATAACATTTTAAAAGACTCAAATCTATTTCCTCAAATGAAGGCAAAGTTTTGAAGAAAAATTGTTTTGTGGGGTAATTCTTTGTTAATTTGCAACTTTTGTCACATGGGAGACGTTACAGTTCCAAAATCAACCTACCCTTTGCATTGTACGCCATGTAAAAGGTTAGATAGGAGTGCAAACTTAGAGACTGACAATTTGTATGTATGTGTATGGTAGTGCCGGATTCATAAAGGGGCAATTGCCCCCTCCAACCCCACTAGAGGGGCACCCAGGCTTCCCTTATAAAATCTGTAAAATCATAAAATTAGTTTTATTATTGAAAAAAAAATAATGGTGATTTTGCCACTGGGAATAATTAAATCACTTTGTCATGTAATATAAACTGAGAAATGTAATAAAGTTTATTCTTACAGTCAATATAGTTACTTACTAAGCTTGGCACAAGGCTGAATTATGGGGCGCCTAGTGAGAATCGAACTCACAATGGTCTGAAAATCTAGCTTGCAAACCATCGCACCACATGAGGTGCCCTTCTTAAGGTCAATATGGTAAAAGTAAAGTTGGCGGGGTGGCCTAATGTCGGTATCAGCCAGACAGCGAGGGAGTCCATCACCTTTTCACTAGTGCTAGACTAAGGAGATTATTTTATCATCTAAGGTAGAGTGCTACACCTAACATAAGCTCCTCACTTTACCGCACAGGTCCCTGCTCTACTCATATGCTGAGTAATATAGTTATTTACTAAGCCTAGCTGAATTATGGGGCGCCTAGTGAGAATCTAACTCACTTACTGTTGTACTGGCCGTTCCTACAGTGGAGAATATACACCGGTTCTCACTATAAATAGTGAGACACCGAGTGAAAAGGTTGTACTGTTACCATTTAGCGGCAAGCTAGCCGTTCCTGAACCATTATTGTAAATACACTTGTCTTATTTTACCCTACCTCGACTTGACTTCTTTTTTACTGTTGGATTAACATCACAACACTTACAATGGTCTGAAAATCTAGCTTGCAAACGATTGCACCACATGAGGTGCTCTTCTTAATGTCAATATAGTGTGGAGTTATCTTCCCTTGTGTTTCTGGTATTGACCACCAGATGTCTTGACTATTTAAGCAGGCAAGCGCCAAGTTTGAATCCTCTCTTTCTTCTACGGGACTGAACGAACACGCATGGGTTAGACACTTTGGTCTACACCCTTCTTGTGTGGGGGTTTCATTCCCCCAACACTACGTCAGTAAGTGACTTTATCTTATGAACTCTTTGTATCTTTTGTATGTACATTTAGGCATCTCCTTTATATTTCATTATTGTACCTTCTTCCTTATATGTGTTTATTATGTATCTTGTATACATATTTCTTGTTGTATGTATTTTCTCCACGTGCTCCATATATTAAAGTCTATTGTGAATTTAATAACCTTTATTCGGAGATGTCTGTTCAAATAATTGTAATTAACATTATATTATAACTTTGAACCGAACACAGTTATTTTAGATATAGAAAACTTACATTGTCTCCCATTAAGAACTGGCTATATATATATATATATATATATATATATATATTATATATTAGAGATACCCGAATTTGTCCGCTGCTAGCTTTTTAAAAACTAATTAAAATTAATTAAATCTATTATTTAAGGTCAAACTTTTATCTAAAATGATAAGTAGTAACATAATGACGATCATTACAAAAAGAAAAAAAAATCATTACATATGCAGTTTATTTTTAATAGATTTAAAACAAATTGTTTGAATCCTCTCTTTCTTCTACGAGACTGAACGAACACGCTTGGGTTAGACACTTTGGTCGACACCCTTTATGTGTGGGGGTTTTCACCCCCACACAGACTACGTCAGTAAGTGACTTTATCTTATGAACTCTGTATCTTTTGCATGTACATTTAGGTATCTCCTTTATATTTCATTATCGTATCTTCTTCCTTATATGTGTTTATTATCTATCTTGTATACGTATTTCTTGTTATATGTATCTTCTCGGTAAAGAGGAACAGTTTTCTCGTTTATTCCAACCAGTTCGCCTGATTACCATAAACCTTCATACTCCATTTTGTCTATTTGCTCTCAATGGCCGATAACTCATAATATTTAGTGGATCAACTCACTTGATAAATGATCGAAAAAGAATGTTTGTATAAAAATGTTTGAGTTATAAATTAAATAAAAAGATGCAGTCATTTTGGTTAGATAATAAACATTTCTCTCATCTACTTTCTCTTGTAGATATTCACCACACACAGACATATAAAATAGAAGATTATATATGTTCTCTATATAAGTATGTAACTGAGATATATAGATATAGGAACCATGTGTATACTTCTAAATTAGTTAATCAAGAATTTATTAAAATTTTTTTAAGAAAATTAAAAAATTTTGAATTTCTTCATATATTTGTTTCATGGTTCATACAAGTCCAATTTTTTGGGAAAAAAATTTTTTTTTTTCGAAAAAAAACTTTTTTTTTGTCCATGAAAGAATTTAAAAAAAATTTTTCTCAAAAGTTTTCTGAGAAATTTTTAAAATAAATTCTTGATTTCATATATATATATATATATATATATATATATATATATATATATATATATATATATATATAGTATTATTAAAAGAGGGCTCAATATCTGTATATACAGTATTATCATATATACAGTTTTATCAATATATATAACTATATTAATATATATCAATATAGTGATAATAAGTAAATTTATATATATATATATACAGTATTATTAAGAGAGGGCTCAATATCTATGATAATAAATAAATAAATAAATAAATAAAAAATAAAAATATATTTTAGTATATGTCTATTTGTATAGAAACAAGTCTGTTTCCATATAAATAAATATATACTAAAATACATATTTATTTATTTTATATATATATATATATATATATATATATATATATATATATATATATACTTTTTTTCTTTGGTGGGGTACCATGTGTTTTGGTACTAGGATGATTCTAAACTGGTCCTTTCCTCCAACAGTTGGGTGCTGCAAAGTTCAGGTCACGTTTGAGAGCTCAATGTTTAATTTTAATAAACAGAGCAAAGTAATTTGTAAATTTAAAAAGGGTTAAAAAACGCGTATATAGTGATTATGGTCCATTTCCACCTGTTTCTTCAGATCATTTTTTCTGAAGAAACTCGTAGGGTCTCAGATACCCACAGGTGAAAATGGACCATAATCGCTATATACCCAGTTTTTAAGCTTTTTTCTTTACAAATATATATATATATATATATATATATATATATATATACTTAAAATGTATATGGGACCAGCAGTTGAAGAATACAAACATATATATATATATATATATATATATATATATATATATTATTCAGCTACTGCTCTGTTCATCAAATATTAAATTGTATATCTTTAATTATGTTTTATTAGATATTGTTACATTTCCTTCTACTTTTTAAATTCTGTGAGCAGCTTTTGGGGCTCTGAGGCCCAGTTTAATAATACTTGAATATACCATTAAAACATCTGGAATAAAAGGTGATATATATACACACGAGGCCAACAAGCCAAAATAAGTTTATCATTTGATGAATAACTAAACGTCTTTTTTCTTTTATATGATTATATTTTGCTCTGTACATATATACATACATACACACACATATTGATATATACACACACACACACACACACACATATATATATATAATGATTTGAAGGCAATTACCATGCAGATAAAAACAAAAAGATGTTTTTTTGTCTTATCAATTTCAAAGTAAACTTTATCTTCAGAGACGGTTTTCAGAAATGGAGGCGCTTCTTTTTTCTTTTTTTTTGTGTCGTTATATATTTTTTTCTTTTTTTTCTCCTCTTCCTCTCTTTTTTTTTTCTTCTTTTCTTTTCTTTTCTTTTCTTTTGATGTTATGAATGAAATAACAAAGAAAAAGAAAAGAAAAAGAAAATATAACGACATAAAAAAAAAAAGAAGCGCGTCCATTTCTGAAAACCGTCTCTGAAGATAAAGTTTACTTTGAAATCGATAAGAAAAAAAAAACATCTTTTTGTTTTTATTTTTATATGCATTGTAATTGCCTTCAAATCATTAATATATAATAATATACTTAACAATGCTTCTAGCAAATTACCAATTACTATTTTATATATATATATATATATATATATATATATATATGGCACTATTACACTTGGAGAGGCAGTAGTGAGCCAACATTAAAGTATTATCAAGAGAGTGCTCAATATCTATGATAGTGATAATAAATAAATAATAAAAAATATATATATATGAAGTTAAGTAAACAAACCAATGTGTTTATTCTTATATGGCTTTAAGCCGACAATTTTAATTTTCTAAATTAGGTATGACTTCAATTAAGCACATATCCTCCAAAAATTGTCGGCTTAAAGCCATATAAAAAATAAACACATTTGTTTGTTTACTTAACTTCATACTGTCGTGTAGCAAGTCAATAAAAAGTGGAATATAAATAAGTTTCAAAACAAACAAAGAATGGCAAGCTAGTGTAACGGTTAGAGACTTCGCCTGTCAGCTTGACAGTCGAGGTTTCGAGTCACACACGGAGCAGTCTCCCATGTCTATAACCTTGCTGATGAGACCTAATAGGTCGAAATGTACATTCAGGGATTGACATTTTCTCGATTCGTTTAGCCTTACATTTGAACATATATGCCCGCCTAAATTCATTAATTATTAACTAATTAATTTTCTAAATTAGGTATGACTTCTATTAAGCACATATCCTCCAAAAATATATATATATATATATGATGATGATGATATATATGCATAGATACTGTGTATTTATGCAGCAGATTTTTCATGGGCATATTCTATCAAAGACGACAGACTAGGATTTAATGTTGAGTTTTTTTATCGGACTTTTCTTGTTTGCAAGAGAGATGTCACAACTGTGGATGAAGGCTGTTTAGAAACCCAAAAGGTTTCTCACTCAATATTTCCTTAATACTTGTACGTCCAGTCAAAGACTCATGATGCATAGTTGCCAGACTTATACTTGGTATAGCCTTGGCCAAGAATGAGGAACCTGCTTTCGTGGCTTTATCAAAAGATCCTTGGTCGAAACATGTCGGTATTTCAATAAATAATCTTTATCCATACATTTTCTTTCCATTTATCTTTCAACATTATATATATATATATATATATATATATAAAGTTAAGAGAGGAAATGAATCCGACAGTATGAGAATGAACAAGATGGAATGAAAACACCACACAATGTTGTTAAAAAGAAAACAATTTATAACATAATCATAGCTGATACTGATCAATATTTCGATTTTACAAAAATCTTCTTCAGAGCTTGTTTACTCCGTGGTGTTTGTGATCGGAGATAAGAGTCAAATGAGTTCAAAAACAAAAAACCTTGATTTTGCAAAAAAGAGAAATGAAAGTTGTTACATTGTTTTCTCTTTAACAGCATTGTGTGGTGTTTTCATTCCATCTTGTTCATTCTCATATATATATATATATATATATATATATACACACAAGGTGTTCATAAAGTCTTGCAGCAGTTTTAAAACTTAACTCACATTGTACAAATGATACATCTTACCTATTATAAATTGGTGGTAAATTTTAATTCGTTGTTTAACTCTTAACATCCGGTTGAGAATTTTCTCGAGTCCAGAGCCCCGTTCCTATAATGATTTATCAAAAAATGGCCTTTTCATTTAAAGTTAACTGTTATTTCCCTTAAATCAAAAACTTCTAAATATGTTTAATATTACATTTAAACAAAGTCTATCATTTGGGGCAGATTAGGAAAACGAATGTGACTTCTGGCCAGGCGGAATGAGGTGGTATAGGACAACCTTGAGCACCTTTTTGATTTCCATCTCTCCAATACACGCGGGCATGCCTACAAAGTCAGAAAACAGCAGTGTTCACATGACTTTCAGAAACATTTTTTTCATGCTCAGAATTGCGGAGACATGGAATAAACTGCCTGCATCTGTTGTAGGCTGCCGGAGCACTGAATCTTTCAAAGCCTCCATGCTTCCTGTAGTCCGCCAACACTATACCTGATGCCACTCTCCATATACACATGCACACACATACATACATGCATATTACTACTGTGAACTGTTCATGTTCCTGACACAACATTATTCTGTGTACTTGACATGAGACTTTGATGAGTTGTGGTGCACCTGAGCACTGTACACAATAAATTTCATTATTATTATTAAGAGTTAAACATGATAAAGAGGTTCCCCACTGCTGGCCTTGGCTTTATAGGCGTATTTATTGAAAAAGTGATGAAAATAAAAATAAAAAAAACAAAAAATAAAAACAAACAAATGCAGACAAAAAGAAATAAAAAAACATACAAAAAATGTTTGAAAATTTATTTTATTTATTTATAATTTTTATTGGATTTTTTTTCTTTTTTTTTCTTTCTTTTTTTCTTTCATATAATATTACAATTCTTGAGTCAGTTGACTCATCTCTTTAAATTGAAGACACTTTTGTTTTGTTTTTAATATTTTTTTTATTTTTTTTTATTTCGTTTTTTAAATTTTTTTATTTTTTTATTAATGTTTCTTACATAGTTTACCTGTCTGAGCTAGCGAAGTATTTTTTATTTATTGGTATATAGAAAAACACAAGAGGCAAGCAAGTACAGACAAAAGTATGTGTTGCTACCAATAGATGGGACTTTGAGATGGATTGATATATATATATATATATATATATATATATATATATATATATATATCAGTGTATGTATTTTTATTGGTCGCTTATTTTTCTCTTTCTTTCTTGAAGTTTCTTTATCTTTTTGAAAACCAAAAAAAAAAAAAAATGGGGACAGTAAACATATTTTTTTTTTTTTTTAAAAACACATTAAGAATTTATGCGAAAAATCATGGTATAGTTTCTCTGTGTGTACTATGGATGCCCTTAAGTGTAAATAAAATAGTGTTAACTGAATATATAAAAACGAAAAATCTAAATCATTGATATGTAAATTTTTTTTTTTTTTTTTTTTTCGTTTGTTATTATTCTGGTTTTCCATATGGCAAAGATTTTTTAAAATGAGTTTTTTTTTTTTTTTTTTTCATTTGAAATGATTATTTTTATCTTCCCATTTTGGTCACAGATTTTTTTTTTTTTTTTTTTCTAGTTGTGGATGGATAAAACGAATTTCTTGTAAAAAATATCATCTTACGGATGATTAAAGAAAGGTAAGCGCAACCCTTTTGAGAAATTTTGGTCTTAATTAAAATATGAGTCTGAACAAAATAAAAAATTTTTTTCAAAATTAAAGAAATAACGGAAAAAAACCAAAAAAAAAAAAAAAAAAATACCAAACAAATAAACACTGATTTTAAAAATAAAAAACAAAAAAATCAACAAAGCATGCAAAAAAAAAACAAAAAAAAAACGTAAAAAATAAACAAAAACTTTGGTTTTATTCATTTGCACATTTAAAAAAAAAAGAAAAGTTTTTGTTTATTTTAAAAAAATCTAAATTTTAAAATCTAAAATGACCAGCAGCTCCAGGGGAAAATATGATTTTTTTTTTTTTTTTGGGGGGGGGGGGGGGATATATACATTAGTTGGGGCAGAAATAGTTAGGCAATACATATTAAGTAACCTATAATTCCACCTTCTATACCTATATATCATAGCCTAATAAAATATATATATATCATCATCATCATCATGTCGCGCTATTAGCACGGATATCCATGACAATCTCTCGCCAACCTTTCCTATCATTCATTTTCCCAGGGAGGTCCTCTGCGCAGCAACCTGCATCTTTGCTTAGTTGGTCAATGTAGGTCCTTGATGGACGGCCCACACTAGCATGTCCGTGTGTTGGCTTCCACAGAAGAACGTCACTTATGAGCTATATGAGAAATTAATTCTTATATCTCTAGAAGGAAACAGGTGTGTGTTTGTATGTGTGTATATATATATATATATATATATATATATATATATATATATGTGTGTGTGTGCATGTGTATAAAGTATCGGCCAGTCAGCCTATTCCCATTTCACTAGCACTAGACCCAGGGGATTGTTTTTTTAGTATCTGAGGTGAAGAGCCACATCTACCATCACTTTGCTACTAATATTCTGAGTTGGCGAGAACCGATATCAAACTAGGATCCTTGTATGGTTTCCAAGGCGGATACTCTACCGATTGAGCTAATATATATATATATATATATATATATATATATATATATATATATATATAAATTGAAAATGTCTGTAGGTATGAATGTGTGTATATATTATTTATATACTAAAATAGAATTGAAAGTAGATTACGTGGGAAAAAAAAAAAAAGAACCCCATCTTGAATGGGTCCACTCCTCAGCTCCCTGCCCCCACCCACCTGCTTCTTCTGCTCCCTCCTAATTTCCTGTTTTTTGGGGTTTTTTTTATTTTTAATTTTTTGGCACAATAAATTAAGCAAAGTAAAAATAACTTAAAATGTCTTCTTTCTTTGGCAATTTTTTATACAGCAAAAAAAAAAAAAAAAAAATAATGGTATAAGAATTCTCAAGTTGTTTCCCTCCAGGATGAAGAAGTCTATGATATTTTGTTAGTATTGACTCATTTCTTATATATATATATATATATATATATAATATATATATATACCTTTGAAAGAAAGGAAAATATTGCTCTGTATTTAATCTAAATGATAGATTATTATGCATTGAGCTCTCTCTAGGGATTTATAAAAATCCTTGTATTTGCACCTACTAAAACATACAATATAATTATACAGTGAGATTTTGAAGATCCCATGTAGAATCATCCCTTACTACCAGTTTTTGGATACTTTACACACACACACACACACACATATATATGACTTAACGGAGATATGGCAAAATATCAAGTGAGTCGCAACTTTGACCCCCTCAGGCAATATCTATAAAAAATAAGCTTTTACACTGCCCGGAGTGTGTTTTTTTATTTGCTAGTTATCATAAATGACCATTATTAATTTTTTAACTTGTATTTCTTTCATCTTTAAAAGGTTAACAAACAAAAAGTGATGCAGAGTAATATACTGGCCGGTTCGGATCATTCCCAGCAATTCAAATGATACCGTTATTAATTTGTGACTAGTATTCAGGAATTGTTAAAGATTTGTTTGTTTATTGATTTTAACGGCATATCAATCCATCTCGGGTTATGTCATGCCTAACGGTTAGGAAGTGATACATATCGTGTATTTATATTTATACTTTTTAGTAATTGGTTTTAACAATGTGTTAGCATTATTGGGGATTATGTTGTATGGTATTGATTAGTTTCATGTCTATATTCTATGGTATAATTTTATTTCCATAAAAAAAGAGAGAATATCCTCCATGTTGACATTTTCAAACAGATCTTTCATATTGTTTGCTTTAAAATAACGGTTTCTGATGTGAGCAAAAAACCTGCATTCCATAAATAAGTGTTTAACAGTCAAAGGTGTTTGACATGTTTCACATTGTGGTTGTTGTTCTTGTTTGAGTATATCGGAGTGCGTTAGTCTTGTATGACCAATGCGTAATCGGGACACAATGACTTGTTCCTTTCTAGACTTCCTTAAAGTTGGTCTCCAGCCTCCCAAAGTGGGTTTGATTAGGAAGAGTTTATTGTGGATGTTGTTATTCCAGTGTTGTTGTTCTTTCATATTATTGAATAAAGAAGAAATATCATTAAAGAAAACAAGAGACCTGGGCATTATTTGCAATTATAAAATTGGGATAATTAATATTGTCGGACCATATGATCTTTAGGCACCCCTTTTGCAATCTCGTTTCATAAGAACATTGTTGGAGTGAGCATTACAATGGCCCTGGACTGTTGATAGAATTAACAGTGTTGATCCCAGGGGGCCATCTCCCCAAGCAACACCTGCCCCCTCTATCAGGGCTGGGTTTATTTCCTGGTGCCTGAGACGCTCCCCTTAAGAGGGAATGCAGACGGGATTTCTTCCACTCACCTCCTATGAGCTTCGGTGATTCGTAGGTGGTCCCACATTAATAGGGCCTTGTGCCTAACCCATATACGTGGGATATGGTAAATACACATTATAACCTTTATGGAATCCTGGGGATGGGGAATGCTGCTAGTTGGCTTTGGATTCAATGGGTTAGCCTATGGATTGTCATTGCACCCCAGGTAGGTCACCTGGGTGAAGAGGGTCTGATGTTGAACCCCTCCTCAATCCTGGCCGAAGAAGGTCTGATGTTTATAGAGAAATGACATACTCTCCAATGCGAAACCTATCTTAAATACTAAATTCCACGTCTACAAAGTTTCACCCTTAATGTTTCCCTTTTAACCCTGTTGCAGGCAGAGTGATATTTTTTTTTTTTTACTAGTAGCTCAATGTAAGGCATTTTCCTATTGACTGCTCACTTACCCACTCTACAAGACTATTAAGGTTGTTGAATTGCTTCTCCTGATTGCGGTTAATCTGACTAGCTTTAATGAATAGGAACCAAAATTAAGATGAAAGATAAACTAGCCAAAGATGAATAATGACTGACAATGCTTCATTTAATAAAAATAAAATAAAATAATCTTACTATAATGGAGATTCGGTGTCTGTCTGTCTGTAACCAACACTATGTCACTGCTTATGTCACAATACCCTAAGGAATTGCATAAGTTTATCAATGAGTATCTAATTCATTATCAAAATCATTTAATAAAAATAAAATAAAATAATCTTACTATAATGGAGATTCGGTGTCTGTCTGTCTGTAACCAACACTATGTCACTGCTTATGTCACAATACCCTAAGGAATTGCATAAGTTTATCAATGAGTATCTAATTCATTATCAAAATCATTTAATAAAAATTAAATAAAATCATCACAAGCACTTACCCTGTCAACATAAAAATAATTTGTATTATAATGGAGATTAGGTGTCTGTCTGTAACCAAAACTATGTCACTTTCCCCTCTAGATCATCAATACTGTGATATCAGCAATACTTTGATCTAAATAACAACTAGTGAAAATCATTCAACCGTCTCAACTACAAGGCCCAAACATGAATATTTATTTTAACAAAGATTGGTAAATATGTCACAATACCCTCAGGAATTGCATAAGTTTATCAATGAGTATCTAATTTATACATAGAATATAATTAGAGATAAATTCATCCCTAATTCCTTTTAGAAGCAGGGACATGCCCACCACCCTGAAATAAGGTGTTCTTAAATCTCACCCACCCGATAGGTTATATTTGGAAAACCCTAGTTGATTTGAGTACGATAAAAGAAACAAATAAAAAATCTTTATTAAGAAAAAGATCGCCTATGCTAATTTTAATTCCGGAGCAATATTTAAAAGAAGTTTTTTTTTTTTTTTCTAAATTTAAAACTTTACATTTAAAAAAGTCAGAAAAATATGTCCCAAACTATGGAAGACTTGCAGTTTATGTAAAATAATTTTGCTATCAAAATGATTCACACATATATATTTTAGGAGAACAAAGGGAACAAAGTGGGAAAGATAACTAAATAATTAAATAAAGCCTGGTATTTTGTAGTTATTTAAAACTATTTTAGCTAGAATCGGTAATATGTTAAAAAAATCCATGTCAATTATTAAGAGAGGGCAAAAGCGAAATTGCACTTGCTGATGAGACCTAATAGGTCGAATTGTACATTCAGGGATTAACATTTTCTTGATCTGTTTAGCCTTACATTTGAACATATATGCCCGCCTAAATTCATTAATTATTAATTTTCAAAAATTAGGTATGACTTCAATTAAGCACATATCCTCCAAATATATATATATATATATATATATATATATATATATATATATATATATATAATTATCTTTTTACTTCTAAACTCTACTGGTGTGGAAAAAATTCAATTCAGTTTTTCAAAATAAATTTTTTTTTCAAACTAATATATATATATATATATATATATATTTTTTTTTTTGATATACCAAACTTGTTGGTAAACCCTTAAGTTCTTAAGCAGTAAGAAAGAACCCGGCAAATAGTTTGATTGTAAAAGTATACTACCAAACATCACCTGGGGGAAAACAATTTTGAAAAAAAGAAAAGACCAAGATAGTCGTACCAACCGAAAATAATCAGTTGATACTATAATACTTGGCTAAAAGAAAAAACAATATATATATATATATGAAGAAATATATATATAAACTGCCAGGATACTCTAAAGCTAAAAAGTAAAGAGTGCTCAATACTTAAGTAGAGCAAATAATAAAGTTTAACCTAATGAGTCAGATATACCTACTAAAAGTTTCACTTGGTGCTCTTCAGGGCAAAGATCTGACTCTAAGAGCACTAAGCAAAACTTTTAGGTATATCTGACTCATGGTTAAGCTATATATATATATATATATATAAAATTTGCTATATTTATGAGTAAAAAGGGCTTGGTATCAGTGATGGAGCATGTATATCTAAATTGGGGTAGTGAACACACTTGGTTTGAAAATTTCATGGGCAAGAAACTTACTTATCAGGTACTGTTGACTTTGTTACCCTTGTGTGTTATATATATATATATATATATATATATATATATATATAATTTTAAAAAAATTAAAAATCAACAATGTTTTAAAGCTAGGTAAAAAATTTCCTTGCAGCTAGTACGGGATCTTCTCTTTGCAGACAATGCCACTCTATTAACACACAGCCTAGAAGACATCCAGACCATTCTTGATAAATTCTCTGAGACATCAAAAGCATTTGAACTTACTATCAGTATAAAGAAAACTGAACTATTGTACCAGCCCGCAGCTTGCAATCCACGTCTTGTAAATCCATCTGTCTTCATTGATGGAAAAGCATTAAAGATTGTTGACTCTTTTAAATATCTTGGATCAACAGTCACTTCTGATGGAAAAATGGACAAAGAAATCCATTCCAGAATAGGTAAAGCTAGCACTGCATTCGGCAATCTAAAACATTGCTTATGGAATACCAAAGATGTATCTCTTAAAATAAAAATTAACATCTACAGAGCAGTCGTGCTTTCTACTCTACTGTATGGCGCTGAAACTTGGACACTTTACCGTAAGCACTTAAACCAACTTGACGCCTTTCACATGCGTTGTCTTCGTGTCATTTGCGGTATAAAATGGGATGATAGAGTAAAAAATAGCACAATATTTTAAAAAATGTAACATTTCTGGCATTGAAACCTTACTAGCCAAGGTTCAGCTTAGGTGGGCTGGTCACGTTGTCAGAATGAATGGGAACAGGCTTCCAAAGAAGATTTTATACGGACAATTACCAAATGCTAAGCGTTCAATTGGACGTCCACACTTATGCTATAAAGACAAATTGAAGGACAATTTGAAACACCTCAATATTAACCTGAGTGCTTGGGAAAATCTAGCATCAAATCGGAAGGAATGGCATAAGACATGTTTCACTAGACTAAAGAGCTTTGAAGAAAATGGACTGAAGCATCGAGATCAGCTCCACCTAAATTTAAAACAAAACCGTCTGACTCCCGCCTTAGAATATTTCATTTGTCGGTGTGGCTTCATAGCTTGCAGCAAGGCTGGGCTGCTATCACACTCAAGGAAACCCAAAATGTCTTCTTAATAGCATGCATAACATGGGAGAAAACAAATCACTCACTGCTGACCCTCATCTATCGTTCATCATATATAAAAGGGTAGCAAAGTCAACATACATACATATATATATATACATACATACATTTATATATATATATATATATTATATAAAAGTAAAAGTCGTCGGGGCGGCCTAAATTCGGTATCAGCCAGTCAGCGAGGGAGTCTATACCCTTTTCAATAGCGCTAGACCAAGGAGATTGTTTTTGCGTCTGAGGTGGAGTGCTACACCTACCATCAGCTCCTTACTTTACCGCACAGATCCCTGTGCTACTCATACGCTGAGTTGGCGAGGACCGGTATCGAACTAGGAACCTTGATGTTTCTAGCTGAATGCTCAACCGACTGAGCTATAATATATATATATATAAAAAGTTTGGTTTCTTTGCTTAATGGCATATCAACCAAAGAGTTATTTAATGCCAAAGCCATCCTTGTAGAAGAACAGTAGTAGTACTATTTAACCCATATCTGGGGGCTGGATGATACCTTTGCCAACTAGAGTTCAAACTCGCCTACTACAAAGTACCAGTTCAGCACATTAGGCACAGGGATTCACTTTGCTTATATATATATATATATATATATATATATATTGTAGAAGTTATTCTGTTCGCAGCGCCATGTTGGATTTTAGGGTTATTAAGAACAGGGATAAGTACCCACTCTTCAGCCACTACTTTGCATTATGCCAGCAGCATGTAAGGACTGTATTAAGTTACAGCTTGCCTGTTGTTCTCGTCTACTAACTCGACGGTAGTTAGAACCCCACTGCGATGGTGAGTATCATGTTGGATTTTGTGTAAAGTATTCAACTCTGTTACAAGATGAATGCTTTACACAAAATCCAACATGGCGCTGCGAACAGGATAACTTCTACATATATATATATATATATATATATATATATCCGAAGTTGTAATCGACCATACATCTGTGGCATCACCTCCTCGCTCTCTATCTCCTTTGCCTTTTCATCGCGTATATATATATATATATATATAATCATTCTGTTTTAAAATAATAAAGATTCATTCTGATGAAGCTTCAAAGACTAACAGAGGCAAAATGTTATCGGTTGTGTTTTATTACTTTTCCCTTAACACATCCATATATATTATATATAATATATATATATATATATGGAGGTGTTAAGGGAAAAGTATATATATATATATACACACATATATATATATGTGTATATGTGTGTGCATACACAGTTATGTTTTGTTTGTTTTTTTGCGGAGTGGTCTATTGTCAGTATCTGCCGGACAGTGAGGGAGTCTATACCCTTTTTGCTAGCTCTAGACCAAGGAGATTGATTTTGCTGAGGGGAAGCGCAACACCTACCATCAAAACTGTTATGTTATATGCAAACATAAAATGGAAAGGAAATGTGGTATGTATATATATATATATATATATATATATATATATATAGTCAGAATTATCCTGATGATCTGTTAGGAGAAACCTAGGTAGATATTCTATGACTCATTGGGCTTACTTTATTATACATATATATAAATATAAATAGATATATTCAAAAAGTATTGAGATTGACTTTGTAATTTTCTTTCAAACTTGAATTGACTCCTCTCGACCGCATCACTTTATCATATTAGCGCATTGTTAGTGCACATTACCTTCGTTTAAAACATATTTTTATTCAGCATGTCGCATTTTCTGATGACAGAAAAATACTGAGCAACAAGTCTGCATTAAATTTTGCCAAAAAACTGGGCCAAACCGGTTCGGAAACCTTCAAATGCTGAAAGATTATAGACGGGAAGTAATGTGCTGTGCCAGGATATTGACTGGTATGCCCGCTTCAAGGTGAATGCGATGTAATTATCAAGGAGAGCCGTTTTGGAACAGCAGAATATGCTGAGAAATAGTTGCAAAGGTGTGCAGTCAGATGACGAGAGGGGATAGAAAATTTTGGGGTTATGTGATGAGATGGGCATTTGTGACGGCACATGTCGAGCCATTTTTAGTGAAGATATGGGGGTGCAGATGAGATGGCGGGGAGGGGGCGGATGAGTTGTAACCAAGTTTCTTCAGCTGATCTTAATGATATGAAGACACTAGCACAGACTGCACACTGTATGAAAATGAAAAAAAAAAAAAAAAATGATGAAAAGTGGGGGTGAAGGGACAGAGGTAATTTGACCCATAGAAAACTCGATGGAATAGGTGTGCTGAATGCAATAGGGGACTATTTTGAAGTAGAAAATTAATGTTTCGTTTATTGTTTGTTTCCGTCTTGGTAAAGACTGCTTCATTCTCAACACTTTTTGAACACACCTAGTACTTTTTTTTTTCATTTTTTTTTTTTCTGCCTTGGTAAAAAAAAAAAATTTTTTGTTTTTACCTTGGTAAAATAAAAACAAAAAAAAATACATTGCTTATTTCTTCCCTGGTAATTTTTATTTTTTACCAAGAGGGAAATGGCTTCCTTTTTTCTTTTTTTTTTCAAGGCAGAATTAAATAGGCATTGTTTATTTCTGTCTTGATAAAAAAAAAAATATTGTTTATTTCTGCCTTGGTTAAAAAATTAGAATTTTTTTTTAAATTTTAAAATTATTTTTACCTCAGTAAAAAAATTTTTTAAATTATTTTTACCTTAAAAAAAAACAAAAATAAAATTTTGCTTATTTTTACCTTGGTAAAAAAAAATAACATTGTTTCTTTTTACCTTGGTAAGAAGATTTTTAAAAATTATTTTTACCTTGGTAAATTTTTTTAGACAAAACATTGTTTTTTTAGCAAGGTAAAAATAAACAAACATTGTTTATATCTGCCTAGGTAATTAAAAGGTGTGACTAATAGGGTTAATCTTATGTTCATCGCTTCTGTTTTCAACCTTAGATATGAAAAATTATTCCCTCAGTTATATTTGGATTATTTCAAATATTTCATATATGTACATACATACAAACACGGGCACCTGCTGTGAATATTCCAGTGATAAAAGAATATATTCATAAACCACACAATGGTTATTTGACCCACAAAGAAGGTAATATCAGTATGACCTGCCATCCAATCACTTGCCCTCGGTAATAAGGCCCGATTGATTCTTAGGGGTCATAAAGGACTAGTTGAACTGAGAGTAGGTATAAATGATCTATTTGTACCCGACTCTCTTGCAGATACCCATGAATACATCTCACTCCACTCCCTCACAGAAGCCCATGAATACATCATACATTTCACTCCGCTTCCTCGCAGATACCCATGAATACATCACGCATTTCTATAAAAACTTAAAGACAAGATAGAATGCCATTTTTAGCACCATATAGCAAGGAATAGGTTTCTGATTCAACTCAGATCTATAATCAATAGAAAATTAAATATCTTTTTAAAAATTAAAGAATAAATTTCAATTTAAAAAAAGGAAAGAAAGGAAAAAAAAAAAGAAAGCAAGAAGGAAGAATTTTTTTTTTTTTTTTTTAAGATTAAAAAAAATAAACTAAACTTTTTTTTTTATATATTCATCATTGTAATCTCACCTGACTGTGGTCATATATATATATGTATATATGTATATGTATATATATATATATATATATATATATATATATGTATTTTGTATGTGGGTTATTTTTCCATGATATTTTGGGGGGGAAATTTTAAAAGGGTATTGGTCTAGTCCCATCCATTAGAAGTCATCACGACTTTGATCCATATCTAGAGTCTTTTTTTTTAGAATTTTTTTTTTTTTTTTTTTTTTTTGTTTTTTTTTTTGGCTTGTGTGCTGTTGTAGTTAAGGGCAGTGTGGTTGGGAATCCAGCCACAGCACTGGGCTGACGACAATAGCAACAACAACAAGCACTGTTAGGCTGAATATAAAGATGTTTAACATGGTGGTGGTAGTAGTTTGTAGGAAGAGTAGTGGTAGTGGTGGTGGGTATGGTAAACAGCAGAGGAGGGGGTAAGGGTGATGTTCAAGGTTTTTTTTTGTTTTTTTTCAAAAAAAAAAAAAAAAAAAATAATAAAAATGGAGATTTCAAAAATTTTATTTTTTTTTTATAATCTAGGTGGTGATTGTGACCTCCAGCAAGGTCAGTGCACTGTTCTTTTTTTTTTTTTTTTTTTCTTTCTTTCATATTTTTTTTTTTTTTCCGGGGTGGTGATAACCTTTTGGGGAGGTTAGTCAGTGCACTTTTTAAAAATCTTATTTTATTTGTTTTTTTTTTTTTTAATAATCTTCCGGTGGTATGACGACTTTCCCTTTGGTTGGGGGGAGGTCGGTGCACTTCTCACAGACATGCACACATGTATACACTCACATATTTAAAAAAAAAAAAAAAAAAATTTTTTTTCTTTTTTTTTTTTTTTTTTAAATTTGAAAAAAAAAAAATATTAATTGAAAATAAAAGTTTAAAACTTTTTTTTCTCTTTCTTCTTTTTTTTAAAAATCTTTTTTTTTTAAAAAAAAAAGGAAAAAAAAAAAAAAGAACTGGAAGGGTGGGTTGGATTTGAACCTATGAACCCCGCCCCACACACACCCTGCAAACTGATTTGCTTGAACTGGAAGTAAATGTAGAATCGACTCCCTTTTCATCCTCCTCCTCCTTCTCCTCTTAATGAATTTTTCGCTGCATCGCGCCAGTGTCTTTGGGACCTTTTTTTTTTTTTTTATTTATTGATATTCTTTTTCTTGTTTCTTCTTTTTTTTTTTTAATATATATTTTTTTTTTTTTTTTAGATTTTTGGTAAAAATACAATGACATTCGTCATTCGTGGTGGGTAGTGAGAGGTGTGGGTTGGGTCAGCAGGCAGGCAAAATTTTCAGTACTGCTGGTTTACATTCGCCATCAGGTTCTGAACTTGTTTCAATTTATAATCTAATTTGTTCCTGTTGGCAATATTATCTTCCTCTAAAGCCATCAGAAGCTGAAAAAAAAAAACAATATATTATATATCAAAAACAAATATAAAAACAATATATTATATATCATATATTATATACCAAAAACAAATATATTATAATATATTATATATCAAAACAATATATTATATATCAATTCATTACTGATTTTCCAATATATTAAGTTATTTAAAAGAGAGTAACCTAACACAGAATAGTCGGTTCGCAAAAAGACAAGTCAATTAATACTATTATTATACAAAATCTCATCTCAAACATTCAGAGAAATAACCAACCAACCAACCATTTACAAATGGGGTGGGGGGTTGCTACTGAGTATTTTTATAGAAAATAATTTATAATGCATTGTTTGGTACAGTGAATTTTTATAGTAATTTCTAATTCATTTTCATAGTAAATAATCTACTTTGCATTTCATGATGAATAAATCTACAATACATTTTTATAGTAAATTATATACAATGCATTTTTATAGAAAATCCTATACAATGCATTTTTATAGAAAATCCTATACAATGCATTTTTATAGAAAATGCATTTCTACAGTAAATCATTTATAATTTTTATAGAAAATCATCTACATTAAATTTGTTTTATAGTTAACCATCTACAATGCATTGTTATAGCAAATCATCTACAATGCATTTCTATAGTAAATAATTTATAATGCATTGTTATAGAAAATCCACTACAATTAATTTTTATAGTAATATCCAATGCATTTCATAGAAAATCCTATACAATGCACTTTTAATCATTTCTTATGCATTTTATAGTTGCAGTATAGTAGTTGCATTTTAGGATAAATACATCTACAATGGATATTGTGGAAAATCATTTCTAATGCATTTTTATAGTAAATAATCTACTATGCATCTTTGATAAATAAATCTACAATGCATTTTTATAGAAAATCATCTACAATGCATTTTTCTTGTAATTTCCAATGCATTTTCATAGTAAATCATATATTATACATTTTATGAAAATAGATCTACAATGTATTTTTCTAGTAAATCATCAACAATACATTTTTATACTAAATCATTTTAATGGGCTGGACTTTCTTTCTTTACTTCATTTTATACTCTTCTTTTTTCTTTCCTTCTCTAGAAATTTTCTTTCCTTTCTTTTTATACTCTTTTCTTTCTTTCTTTTTATACTTCTTTCTTTCTTTTTTAACTCTTCTCTTTCTTTCTTTCTTTTCATCTTTCTTCTTCTTTCAATCTTTCTTTCTTTTTTATACTCTTCTTTCTTTCCTGTTATACCCTCTTTCTTTCTCCATCTTTCTTCTTTATACACTTTTTTTTTCTTCCTTTCTCCTAGAAATATCTTTCTTTACTTCTCTTTTCTCTCTAGAAATATTCTCTTCTTTCTTCTTTACTTTCTTTCTTCTCTCTAGAATATTTTCTTCTTTCTTTCTCTCTAGAAATTTCTCTTTACTTCTTTTTTTTCTCTCTAGAAATATACTTCTTTCTTTTCTCTTATCTTTCTTCTTTCTTACTTCTTTCTTTTTCTCTCTAGAAATATACCTTCTTCTTTTCTTCTCTTTCTTTCTTTCTTTCTTATCTTTCTTTCTTTACTTCTTCTTCTTCTAGAAAACTTTCTACTTCTTTCTTTTTCTCTAGAAATATTCTTTCTTCTTCTTTACTTTTTTTCTTTTTCTTTTTCTCTCTCTCTAGAAATATTCTTTTCTTTCTTTCTTTACTTCTTTCTTTTTCTCTCTAGAAATATTCTTTCTTTCTTTCTACTTCTTTTTTTTCTTCTCTAAGAAATTTCTCTTTCTTTACTCTTTCTTTTTCTCTCTAGAAATATTCTTTCTTCTTTCTTTACTTCTTTCTTTTTTCTCTCTAGAAATATTCTTTCTTCTCCCTCTTACTTCTTTCTTTTCTCTAGAAATTTCTTTCTTTCTTCTTACTTCTTTCTTTTCTTCTCTCTAGAAATTATTCTTCTTTCTTATCTTTACTTTCTTCTTTTCTCCTCTAGAAATATTCTTTCTTTCTTTCTACTTCTTTCTTTTTCTCTCTAGAAATATTCTTTCCTTTCTTTCTTATTTCTTTTCTTTCTTTCTTCTTTACTTCTTTTTTTTCTCTCTAAGAAATATTCTTTCTTTCTTTCTTTACTTCTTTCTTTCTCTCTAGAAATAGTCTTTCTTTCTTTCTTACTTCTTTCTTTTTCTCTCTAAAATATCTTTCTTCTTCTTACTTCTTCTTCCTCTAGAAATATTCTTCTTCTTTTTACTTCTTTCTCTCTAGAAATATTCTTTCTTTCTTTCTACTTCTTTCTTTTCCTCTCTAGAAATATTCTTTCTTTCTTTCTTTTACTTCTTTCTTTTTCTCTCTAGAAATTATTCTTTTCTTTCTTTCTTATTCTTCTTTTTCTCTTAAAATATTCTTTCTTCTTTCTACTTTCTTTTTTTTTTCTTCTTCTTAGAATAGTACCTTTCTTTCTTTCTTTACTTTTTTTTCCTCTCTAGAAATAGTCTTTCTTTTCTTTACTTCTTTTTTTTTTCTCTCTAGAAAATATTTCTTTCTTTCTTTCTTTACTTCTTTTTTTTTTCTCTCTAGAAATATTCTTCTTCTTTCTTTACTTCTTTTTTTTTCCTCTCTAAGAAATAGTCTTTCTTTCTTCTTTACTTCTTTTTTTTCTCTCTAGAAATAGTCTTTCTTTCTTTCTTTACTTCTTTTTTTTCTCTCTAAGAAATATTTTTCTTCTCTTCTTACTTCTTTTTTTTTTTCTCTCTAGAAATAGTCTTTCTTGTCTTTCTTTACTTCTTTTCTTTTTCTCTCTAGAATATTCTTTCTTTCTTTCTTTCTTTACTTCTTTCTTTCTCTCTAGAAATATTCTTTACTTCTTTCTTTTTCTCTCTAGAAATATTCTTTCTTTCTTTCTTTACTTCTTTTTTTTTTCTCTTCTAGAAAATATTCTTTCTTTCTTTCTTACCTTCTTTCTCTCGTAGCTTTCTTTCTTCTTTACTTCTTATTTTTTTCTCTCGAAAATATTCTTTCTTTCTTTCTTTACTTCTTTTTTTTTTCTCTCTAGAATAGTCTTTCTTTCCTTTCTTACTTCTTTTTTTTCTCTCTAGAAATATTCTTTCTTTTCTTTACTCTTTTTTTTTCTCTCTAGAAATAGTCTTTCTTTCTTTTCTTACTTCTTTCTTTTTTCTCTCTAGAAATATTCTTCTTTCTTCTTTACTTCTTCTTTTCATCTTCTAGGAAAATCTTTCTTTCTTTCTTTAACTTCTTTCTTTTTCTCTCTAGAAATATTCTTTCTTTTCTTTCTTTTACTCTTTCTTTTCTCTCTAGAAATATTCTTTCTTTCTTTCTTTACTTCTTTCTTTTTCTCTCTAGAAAATATTCTTTCATTTCTTTCTTTACTTCTTTCTTTTTCTCTCTAGAAAATTATTCTTGCTTTACTTCTTTTTTTCTTCTCCTAGAAATATTCTTTCTTTCTTTCTCTCTAGAAATATTCTTTCTTTCTATTCTTACTCTTTTTTTCTCTCTAGAAATATCTTTCTTTTCTTCTTTACTTCTTTAGTTTCTCTCTAGAAATATTCTTCTTCTTTACTCTTTTTTTTTCTCTCTAGAAAAAAATAAATATTCTATTCTTTTCTTTTCTTTCTTTACTTCTTTTTTTTGTTCTCTCTAGAAATATTCTTTCTTTCTTTCTTACTTCTTTTTTTTTTTCTCTCTAGAAATATTCTTTCTTTCTTCTCTTACTTCTTTTTTTTTCTCTCTAGAAATATCTTTTCTGCTTTCTTACTTCTTTTTTTTTTCTCTCTAGAAATATTCTTTTTTCTTTCCTTTACTTCTTTTTTTTTTTCTCTCTAGAAATATTCTTTCTTTACTTCTTTTTTTTTCTCTCTAGAAATATTCTTTCTTCTCTTTACTTCTTTCTTTTTCTCCTACGAAATATTCTTTCTTTCTTCTTTACTTCTTCTTTTTTCTCTCTTAAAATATTCTTTCTTTCTTCTACTTCTTTACTTTTTTCTCTCTAGAAATATCTCTTTCTTCTTCTTTACTTCTTTCTTTTCTCTCTAGAAATATTCATTCTTTCTTTCTTTACTTCTTCTTTTCTTCTAGAAATTATTCTTTCTTTCTTTCTTACTTTCTTTTCCTTTTTTTCTCTCTAGAAATATTCTTTCTTTCTTTCTTTACTTCTTTCTTTTTCTCTCTAGAAATAGTCTTCTTTCTTCTTTACTTTCTTTCTTTTTTCTCTCTAGAAATATTCTTTCTTTCTTCTTTACTTCTTTCTTTTCTCCTCGTAGAAATATTCTTCTTTCTTCTTTACTTCTTTCTTTTTCTCTCTAGAAAATCTTCTTCTTTCTTACTCTTCTTTCTCTCTAGAATATTCTTTCTTTCTTTCTTTACTTCTTTTTCTTTTTCTCTCTATAAATATTCTTCTTCTCTTTAACTTCTTCTCTTTTTCTCTCAGAAATAGTCTTTCTTCTTCTTTACTCTTTCTTTTTCCTCTAGAAATAGTCTTTCTTTCTTTCTTACTTCTTTCTTTTTCTCTCAGGAAATATTCTTCTTTTCTTTCTTTACTTTCTTTTTTTTCTCTCTAGAATATTCTTTCTTTCTTTCTTTACTTCTTTTTTTCTCTCTAGAAATAGTCTTTCTTTCTTTTCTTTACTTCTTTCTTTTTCTCTTCTAGAAATATTTTTCTTTCTTTCTTTCCTTTACTTCTTTCTTTTCCTCTCTAGAAAATATTCTTTCTTCTTTTCTCTCTAGAAATATTCTTTCTTTCTTTCTTTACTTCTTTCTTTTCTCTCAGAAATATATCTTCTTTCTTTCTTTACTTCTTTCTTTTTCTCTCTAGAAATAGTTCTTTCTTTCTTTCTTTACTTACTTTCTTTTTCTCTCTAGAAATAGTCTTTCTTTCTTTCTTACTTCTTCTTTTCTCTCTAGAAATATTCTTTCTTTTTCTTTCTTTACTTCTTTTTCTCTCTAGAAATATTCTTTCTTTCTTTCTTTTACTTCTTTCTTTTTCTCTCTAGAAATATTCTTTCTTTCTTTTCTTACTTCTTTCTTTTTCTCTCTAGAAATATCTTCTTTCTTCTTACTTCTTATCTTTCTCTCTGAAAATATTCTTTCTTTCTTTCTTTACTTCTTTCTTTTTCTTCTCTAGGAAATATCTTCTTTCTTCTTTACTTCTTTCTTTTTCTCCCTAGAAATATTCTTTCTTTCTTTCTTTACTGCTTTTTTTCTCTCTTAGAAATTATTCTTTCTTTCTTTCTTACTTCTTTTTTTTCTCTCTAGAACATAGTCTTTCTTTCTTTTGTCTTTACTTCTTTTTTTTTCTCTCTAGAAATATTTCTTTCTTTCTTTCTTTACTTCTTTTTTTTTCTCCTCTAGAAATATTCTTTCTTTCTTTCTTTACTTCTTTTTTTTTCTCTCTAGAAATATTCTTTCTTTCTTTCTTTACTGTCTTTTCTCTCTAGAAATAGTCTTTCTTCTTTCTTTACTCTTTTTTCTCTCTAGCAAAATAGTCTTTCTTGCTTTCTTTACTTTCTTTTTTTTTCTCTCTAGAAATATTCTTTCTTTCTTCTTTTACTTTCTTTTTTTTTTTCCTCTAGAAAAGTCTTTCTTTTACTTCTTTACTTCTTTCTTTTTCTCTCTAGGAAATATTCTTTCTTTCTTTCTTTCTTTACTTCTTTCTTTTTCTCTCAGAAAATATTCTTTACTTTCTTTCTTTTTCTCTCTAGAAATATTCTTCTTTCTTTCTTTACTTCTTTTTTTTTCTCTCTTAGAAAAATTCTTTCTTCTTCTTTACTTCTTCTTTATTTCTCTCTAGAAATAGTCTTTCTGTCTTTCTTTACTTTCTTTTTTTTTTCTCTATAGAAATATTCTTCTTTTCTTTCTTTACTTCTTTTTTTTCTCTCTAGATAAATAGTCTTCTTTCTTTCTTTACTTTCTTTTTTTTTCTACTCTAGAAATATCTTTCTTTCTTTACTTCTTTTTTTTTCTCTTAGAAATATCTTTCTTCTTTCTTTTACTTCTTTCTTTTTTCTCTAAAATATTCTTCTTTCTTCTTACTTCTTTCTTTTTCTCTCTAGCAAATATTCTTTCTTCTTTCTTTACTCTTTCTTTTTCTCTCTAGAAAATATTCTTTCTTTTCTTTCTTTACTTCTTTTCTTTTTCTCTCTAGAAAATAGTTCTTCTTTCTTTCTTTATCTTTCTTTCTTTTCTCTCTAGAAATAGTCTTTCTTTCTTCTTACTTCTTTCTTTTCTCTCTAGAAATAGTCGTCTTTCTTTCTGACTTCTTTCTTTTTCTCTCTAGAAAATAGTTCTCTTTCTTCTTACTTCATTCTTTTCTCTCTAGGAAAGTAGTCTTTTTCTTCTTTACTTCTTTCTTTTTCTCTCTAGAAATATTCTTCTTCTTCTTTACTTCTTTCTTTGTCTCTCTAGGAAATAGCTTTCTTTCTTCTTTTACTCTTCTTCTCCTAGAAATATTGCTTCTTTCTTTCTACTTCTTTCTTTTTCTCTCTATGAAATAGTCTTTCTTTCTTCTTTACTTCTTCTTTTCTACTCTAGAAATATTCTTTCTTTCTTTCTTTACTTCTTTCTGTCTCTCTAAAATATTCTTTCTTTCTTTCTTTACTCTTTCTTCTTCTCTCTAAAATAGTCTTTCTTTCTTTTCTCTCTTAGAAATATTCTTTTTTCTTCTTTCACTTCTTTTTTTTTTTCTTCTAGAAATATTCTTCTTTTCTTTCTTTACTCTTTTTTTTTCTCTCTAGAAACTATTCTTTTCTTCTTTCTTTACTTCTTTTCTTTTTCTCTTAGAAATATTCTTTCTTTCTTTCTTTACTTCTTCCTTTTTCTCTCTAGAAATATTCTTTTCTTTCTTCTTTACTCTTTCTTCTCTCTAAGAAATATCTTTCTTTCTTTCTTTACTTCTTCTTTTTCTCTCTAGAAATATCTTTTCTTTCTTTCTTACTTCTTTCTTTTTCTCTCTAGAAATATTTCTTTCTTCTTCTTTACTTCTTTCTTTTTCTCTCTAGAAATAGGTTCTTTCTTTCTTTCTTTACTTCTTTCTTTTTCTCTCTAGAAATATTCGTTCTTCTTTCTTTACTTCTTTCTTTTCTCTCTAGAAATAGTCTTTCTTTCTTTCTTTACTTCTTTCTTTTTCTCTCAGAAATAGTCTTTCTTTCTTTCTTTACTTCTTTCTGGTTTCTCTCTTAGAAATATTCTTTCTTCTTTCTTTACTCTTTCTTTTTCTCTCTAGAAATAGTCTTTCTTTCTTTCTTACTTCTTTCTTTCTCTCTAGAAATTAGTCTTTCTTCTTTTCTACTCTAGAAATATTCTTTCTTTCTTCTTTACTTCTTCTTTTTCTCTCTAGAAATAGTCTTTCTTTCTTTCTTACTCTTTTTTTTCTCTCTAGCAAATAGTCCCTTTCTTTCTTTTCTCTCTAGAAATAGTCTTTCTTTCTTTTCTTTACTTCTTTCTTTTTTCTCTCTAGAAATAGTCTTCTTTCTTTCTTTACTCTTTCTTTTTCTCTCTAGAAATGTCTTTCTTTCTTTTCTCCTTAGAAATAGTCTTTCTTTCTTTCTCTCTAAAATTATCTTGTCTTTCTTTTCTCTCTAGAATAGTCTTTACTTTCCTTTTTCTATCTCTAGAAATAGCTTTCTTTCTACTTTCTTTTTTCTCTCTAGGAAATATCTTTTTCTTCTTTACTCTTTTTTTTTCTCTCTAGAAATATTCTTACTTTCTTTACTTCTTTTTTTTTCTCTCTAGAAATATTCTTTCTTTCTTTCTTTACTTCTTTTTTTTTCTCTCGTTAGAAATATTCCTCTTTCTTTACTTCTTTCTTTCTCTCTAGAAATAATTCTTTTCTTTACTTCTTTCTTTCTCTCTAGAAATAGTCTTTCTTTCTTTCTTTACTTCTTTCTTTTTCTCTCTAGAAATAGTCTTATCTTTCTTTCTTACTTCTTTCTTTTTCTCTTCTAGAAATATTCTTTCTTTCTTCTACTTCTTCTTTTCTCCTAGAAATATTTCTTTCTTTCTTTCTTACTTCTTTCTTTTTCTCTCTAGAAATAGTCTTTCTTCTTTCTTTACTTCTTTCTTTTCTCTCTAGAAATATTCTTTCTTTACTTCTTTACTTCTTTCTTTCTCTCTAGAAATAGTCTTCTTTCTTTTCTTACTTCTTTCTTCTCATCTAGAAATAGTCTTTCTTTCTTTTCTTCTAGAAATAGTCTTTCTTTCTTTTCTCTCTAGAAAATAGTCTTCTTTCTTTTTCTGTTAGAAATAGTTCTTTCTTTCTTTTTCTCCTTAGAAATAGTCGTCTTCTTTTTCTCTCTAGAAATAGCTTCTTTCTTTTTCTCTCTAGAAATAGTCTTTTCTTTCTTGTTACTCTCTAGAAATAGTCTTTCTTCTTTTTCTCTCTAGAAATAGCTCTTCTTTCTTTTCTCTCTAAAATAGTCTTTCTTCTTTTTCTCTCTAGAAAATAGGTCCCCTTTCTTTCTTTTTCATCTCTAGAAATAGTCTTTCTTTCTTTTTCTCTCTAGAAAATAGTTCTTTCTTTCTTTTTTCTCTCTAGAAATAGTCTTTCTTTCTTTTTCTCTCTAGAAATAGTCTTTTCTTTCTTCTTTACTTTCATTCTTTTTCTCTCTAGAAATATCTGTTCTTTCTTCTTTTACTTCTTTCTTTTTCTCTCTAGAAATAGTCTTTCCTTTTCTTTTTCTCCTCTAGAAAATAGTCTATTCTTTCTTTCTTTCTCTTCTTTACTTTCTGTTATGGTAACTACCATGCATGCAGAACTCTTCCAACTTCATAATAGCAGCTCAGGTTTCTATTACTTAACTAAGAGTTAATAATTTCAGTGGATAGCGTTGATAAAGACTGCCTCCACGATACCTCTCATTTGTAGATTTGCTACTACTGGTCTTTGTTTAATAATTAATCATTTCCGTCTCTTGTGTCTTATTCCGGCCCCTAACCAGGCCACAACACTTTTATTTTCCTCTTTCTTTCTTTCTTTCATCACATACATTTTGATACTCTTCTTTCTTTCACTCTTTTATAATTTGTTTATGACTTGTATTAAACTATCCTGCACCTGATGACACTGGGGTTATTTCCAGGTCACCATACCACATGCTTTTTCTCACTCACCTTATCGCTGTATTCATTAACATATTTGTATAATTCCAAAAGTGCAGCATCAGTATTGAATTCATGTTTGTGTAACTGGAAAAAAAGAAAAAGAAAATCAAGGTTTTATTTATATTCAAATACAATTAAATGAATAATTTTGGTTTTAGACAAGAAATGAAGTTTTAAAACACTTTGTACCATACTGTACATTTAAGCTATAGGTTGCTGCTTGTGAAATTTAACATAGAAATACATTTCAAATTCTCCTGTCTCATCTCTCTCTCCTCTCCCAGAGAAACTAACTAAGAGATTGGTCAGTTTTTGACTTAATTGCAAATTAAGACTAATTAGAACCAATTAAAATAGAATTCTCTCAAATATAATTCAATCCTAAAAGTAAGGAATAATTAAATGTACGTTTCATGTTAAAATATATATGGAACTCAAGAATAGTCCAATCATGTATTTGGGTGATTCCATTACTTGAGTCCTGATTGGCTGTTTGGTTTCTATGATGTTATGAGGGTAATTTATGAGGAAGTGCGTCCCGGTCCCCTGCCTCTGAAATTGTTTTAACAGAAGATTTTTAGATTTTTTTTTTCAAATTATAAAACTAACCCCTAACCATAACCCTTAACAAACAACCGGATATTGACGGTGTAAATGAAAAACATGTCCTTTCTTAATCGAGATCAAAAAGGGGTGCCTAAAGGTAATATGGTCCAAAATGTATATAGGGCAAAAATCTTTTTAGAAATTACAGTTCTCTCCCTTGCATTGTAACAATTCTTTTTATGTTAAAGTGTTAGGCTAGAGAAAAGTGTATAAAACTGATTTTCCAAACTGTCTTCTTTCTCATTATTAGGATTCCAAACCTTATATATAATATTTATTTTGGGCAGCATTCTTTCATTTATACATGTAGAGTTAAACAAAGGCATATTCTCCTGTTTAACAATTTTATTTGTGTCTCTTTCCAATTTTCTGGCCAACTTTTAATGTACTGGGTTCAGGTCCCCGGAGTACTTTCGGCACTTCGAAGTGCCATCATCAGGGTGATGTATTCCAGTTTTTTTTTATATTAATGGGAGCTGGAAGCGAGAAGAATGTGGAAAGTATTTAAGGCATTTTAGAATGTGTGTATCTCTCTTCCC
>CM042175.1:283217-325717 GCA_023376005.1 Doryteuthis pealeii
GTGAAATCACCAACACAAAGGATAGAAATCGCGATGTATAAGCTACCATGACGCACGTGATCAAACGCTTCAACGACGTATAAAAAATATGTTATCAATCACGGAGTGAAACTGCAAAAAGAAAACAACGCAAGCACACAAGAATTCTAGTAAGAATGGATGCAGCTACAAAGCCACATCCAGCTTAATTTTACTCCCAGCGGACGTCTACAGGTACCAGTTATCCACCTCGTTTTAGGTCCAATGGGTAAAATGAGTATTGTGTTTATGATAGTCGTAGTAATAGGTCGCGATCCTGTTAACAGCAACATGATACCCACCTGCCACCGGCTGGTTATAATAAAGAATTTCGAAGTCATGTCGAAACTCCTTTTTAGCTTGGTCGTGAAGTAATCGGTAAAATTGATCCTAATGAAGTTAACTGAGGTTAATTGATTTAGATGTGATGAAAGAAGAAAGGATAAAGAAAAACCACGGAACCACTTATTTCAGCTAGAAAAAGTGCTCTAAATGTAAGATTATAGAGAAAGTACACAATCGTTCTGTGGAATAATGGATGAAAATAAACCACCGATAGACACGTATCGTGAGAGATTATTGTTATCTACGGAAACACTTTTTTATGTTTTTGTCCACCCACTCTTCGTCAACCGTTGTGCCTTAGAATCACTTCACATAACGATTCGAGTACGTTGTAGCAAAAAGATTTGTTTACAACATATGAACTTAATCAATTCACAGGATAGATAATAACTTGACAAGAGCAAAACCAAGAACAACGAAAAAGAGGCCGCGTAGTTTTTAACAAAAAACATTTTTGTTTTTTTATCGGATATATAGTCTAATAACCATGTCACATTGAGTTGTGAAGAAATCCACTATGATAACCCTCAATATATTATATAAATTTGCCTGTACCAAAAATTTATTTAAATATATATTGTGTATTTTGGCATCAAATTAATATATTATAAGTGTAGGGTGTGTCCATAGTATGTGTGTATATATACATTCCTCAGCCTTGTCAAGGAAGGAAAACTCCAAAATTTAACCTGCGGTGGCTGCAAGGTTGACTTGTTCTTCTTTTTGGCAGTCACTTAGAGAGTGGGTTTGGTTCTGTGCAAAGCCTTTCCTCACTTAAAAAAGCTTCATGTGTACTAAGCCTAAAACGGCAAAAACATGAATTTTATTAAAGATGGGCTTCAAATCGGTCTACTATGTGACCAGTGTGGAAGGCTGTCTGAGCAAGGCTGATCTGTGCATCGGCGGGATGGACTAATAAAATACCCTGTGCTCCCTGGAATTATCTGTAAATGTGGGAAGATGTGCAAGACTTTGGCAGGACTAAAGAGCCACTTTCGTGCAGCTCATTGTTGAACGTTTTGAAGCTCACCATTATATTCTTTGAACTGTTGAACATTTTTTTTTAATATATATATATATATATATATATATATATATATATATATATCAAGCAATGGCAATACTTAAACACGAGTTTGCTGCCATCATATATATATATATATATGATACACACACATATTATGCACATTTATGTGTTTGCATGTGTGTATATACACACACACATTAATATATATATATATATATATATATATATATATATGTTAAAAAGAAAGGAATATATATATTATATATATATATAATATATATATATATATATATATATATGTTAAAAGAAAGGAAATGAATCCGACAATATGAGTATGAAAAGGTGGAATGAAAACATCACACAATGCTGTTAAAGAAGAAAACAATTTATAATATAATCATAGCTGATACAGTATCAGCTATGATTATATTATAAATTGTTTTCTTCTTTAACAGCATTGTGTGATGTTTTCATTCCACCTTTTCATATATATATATATATATATATATATATATATTATATATATATATAAAGCAAATGTTAGTGACTTACCCTCGATTCTTCCTGCAGCATGGCATTCATGTCTTGATCTGATATGGGGGGAATTAATTTGATATCTTCATAATATCTGTAAAGAAAAAAAGAAATCATTATTTTATTTGGTGATCTTCTATGAGCCACAAGTGATCTCTTTTTTACTTGTTTTATATCACATTAATTAATTCCTTTTATACAAATTCATAGCAGTGTGTATGTTTTAATTTCAAAAATTTATTTTGCAAAATATATTCTATTTAAAAATGAATGTTTTATTCATGACATCCTATTGTAGTATGACACAAAAATCCTTGTCAAACTGTTTTTTTGTTAGTGAATTCGATTCTGATTGGGCGCTCATACCTACGGCCTTGTGCCACAACTAATCTATCGCTAGTACATAACTAGATACATATATGGGCACCTCACCGGGTGTAATGGCTAGCAGGCTGAATTAGCAAACCATTGTTGGTGAGTTAGATTCTGGTGTGGTTCTCAATTCCTGTGGCCTTGTGCCACAACTAAGTTAAGAAATGACCGTTAGAAAAAAAAATGCGTAAAACAGAATGCTGCTAGTCAAAAGTTGGAATATTTAAAAAAAAAAAACAACTTTTGACTAGCAGCGTTCTGTTTTACACATTTTTTCTTCTAACGGTCATTTCATCCCGTCTTATTTTTATTTTTGTCGAAGACCGATCCACATGAGGTCGATACAGATATTCCTAGGGACCTCACATCACTGAGGGGGGGGGGGCGATATTGCTTTTTAAAACCGTTGAGAGGAAGGCCCCGAAACGCTCTCCTGATGATCCCATGCATTTGTAAACATCTTTTGTTTTTTTTTTTCAATATATCAAATTCATATATATATTATATATATATTTATTTAATTTGCTGAGTTTTTATAGATCAATGTTTATTATAAACAGCTACCCAGGTTTCTTGCTAGGGCGCAATCATCAGTTTGTTAAATTAGATCCCATGGTGTTTATTGAAGATCTTTTCGTTTATTGAAAAGATCTTCAATAAACACCATGGGATCTAATTTAACAAACTGATGATTGCGCCCTAGCAAGAAACTTGGGTAGCTGTTTATAATAAACATTGATCTATAAAAATTCATATAAAAACTCAGCAAATTAAATAAATATTAGCTCTCACAATTTGTGATTGAGCACTGTATTTTCTTTGTTTCATCACAAAAAAATTTGTTTATATTATATATATATATATATATATATATATATATATATATATATGGTTAGAATTAGCTTTACTACCAGAGCTGTTTTTTGATTTACCTAGGAGGATATCTTACCTATCCTGCAACAAATTGTGAGTGTGACGCTGACTATATAGGCAGAATGATCCAGAAGCTGGAACTAAGAATAGAGCAACATGTGCCACAAGGAATATATAGGCATTGCCAAACAACATCTGGACAGCATTTAAAAGAGAAGAAAAAAAAAACGAGAGAAGAAAAATCTGCTTACCGGTCTACCCATGATTTGTATTTGGGGATGTCTTTAGCGTAGAGGAGCTTGCTCGATGGGGAGTCTTTCCCCAAACGATGGTCGCTCATTGAGCAACTGTCCATGAAGGTTTGAGCAGTGACTGAGAGACAGGAGTCTACAATATGGGACTTGTGCATATCAAATACAAAGTCAGGATTCTTTATAATATTTACCCAGAATCTGAGAGGAAGGCTGCAAATAAAAGAAATGGAAAAAGTTTAGAAGACTAACAAGGAGATATATATAGTACTAAGAAAATGGAGAGCAAGGAGATGAAATGAAAAAGGAGAGCAAGGAGATGAAATGAAAAAGAGAGCAAGGATGATTACATTAGTAAAAAAAAAAAAAAAAAGAGGAAAGAAATGTAAAAAGTTTAGAATTAATATGGAGACTAACAAGGAGATATATATAGTACTAAGAAAATGGAGAGCAAGGAGATGAAATGAAAAAGGAGAGCAAGGATGATTACATTAGTAAAAAAAAAAAAGAAAAAGAAATGTAAAATGTTTAGAATTAATATGGAGACTAACAAGGAGATATATATAGTACTAAGAAAATGGAGAGCAAGGATGATTACATTAGTAAAAAAAAGAAATGTAAAATGTTTAGAATTGAAAAATCAACTCACATTCAAATTTTTACAAAAATTTCGGTAATTATTTACCTGTTGATGAAATTAGGTTTAATGTAAGTTTTTCCTAAAATATATTAAGGGAAAATTTTTTACGAGGTCTCTCCCCCCTATTTTATTCTGTGAAATCTGAAAAAAATGATATCAATAAAGAAGCCGACCTTGTTGTAAAAAAAAAAAAAATGTTTTATCTATTTTTTAAGATAAGAAGCGGTGAGTAATTTTTTCCCAATCGGATAATTTGATCTTTTTTTTTTTCTTTGTATACAAAATACAAACACGAAAATCCTGATTTTCTGGTGTTGCTTATCCGTCGAATTCTTATTTCTTTTTGGTGTCATCACCTCAGCTAAATAATGGACCATTCCATTTTTATTAAAAAGGAAAGAAAAAGGACATCCCACACAGAACAAATATAATAAGAAAGTGATAAATATAATAAGATGAAGTGATAAAACTAATACGTTTCAATAGAACATGATGAAAAGAAGGAACGAAAAAATAAAAAAGAGTGAGAGAGAGTTAAATCAAGATTATTATACTTTTTACATATTGAAGTATTTAGTAATAGCTCTTAAGTAAACATATCAAACGTTGTAACATACGATTTAATTAATTGTTTTTCTTTGCAACCACTCTTTATATTAGTTATTTTTTTTGTTTTTTTTTTTGTAAGTTTTTTTAAAAAAAATAAAAAAATATTGACGTTTATTTCTTCAGTATTACCTAAACTGATCACGTGATGTGATTTTGGTGGTACGTAGAGAGAAGAATGCCAAATGGAGAGCAAGTAGAGAGGGGGTGAGGAGAGCTAGGATAGATTAGAGAAATGTGCAAAATAGATAATGGACCATTTCGTTTTTATTATAAAGGAAGTAAAAGGATATGATACACAGAAAAAAAAAGAAGAAAGAAAGAGTAGGGGAAAGATGAATTAGAGGCTATGGTGTACTGGTTAGTCATAGGAAATGAACACATAGACCAGAGTTCAAATCCTGGACAAATCTACAGTTCTGTGCTACTCTGAGTTGGCATTGAACCCGGAACCTTGCGATTCCTAGACAGGTGCTCTACCAACTACTACCACGTCTCTCTCTCATATATATATATATATATATTATATATTATATATAAAGTAAAGTGGTTGGGGCGGCCTAATGTCGATATCAGCCAATCAGCGAGAGAATCTATCCCCTTTTCACTAGCGCTAGACCAAGGAGATTGTTTTTGCGTCTGAGGTGATGTGCCACACCTACCATCAGCTCCTTACTTTACCGCACAGATCCCTGTGCTACTCATATGCTGAGTTGTTGAGGGCCGGTATCGAACTAGGAACCTTGTGGTTTCTAGCCGAACACGCTACCGACTGAGCACAGACACTATCATACACACATTCTCTCTCCCCCCCCCATATATATATATATGAAGAAAAGTTTATAGAAAAAGAAACAACAAAATGTTATATGTTTTGCTGACAAACGTTTGTTTCGATCCTATGAAGAGGTCTTTTTCAAAGCAAATGGAAAAATGAAATAAAAATATCATAGATCCCGAGGCACAGAACCCTCTTGCTCATTACCGGAAATTTTTTTAAAAAATGTTTAAAAATACGTATTTTGTGTTTAAAAATAAAATAAATTTTATTTTTAAATTATAAACATTTTTATTAATGAAAAAACTCATTTGCTTTGAAAAAGACCTCTTCATAGGGTCGAAACAAACGTTTGTCAGCAAAACATATAACATTTTGTTGTTTCTTTTCTATAAACTTTTCTTCATATTGTCGGATTAATATCCATTTTACCTTTTCATATATATATACATATATTGTATATACAATGTAAACTTTTGCGATATATCTTTTGTTTGATTACTTTTAAGCTTCAGTGCACATTTTTTTTGGTTTGTTTGTTTTTTGTTTTTTTTTCCCCCTTCAATGTGAAAAGTTCAAGAAATGGAGAGCTGGGTGCAGATGCAGACAGCGTTATCTTTTGCCTCATTGCTTTCTGAAATCTTTGACATGAACTGATCTGATTCTTTGGGGTCAGGTCTTTGGGGGGGAAGGCAGCACTGAACCCCAGAGAGCAAGGTTAGAAAACAAACCCCAAATCTCTTGAGATATTTGCTGAAGGAAGAGATGGAAACGAGCAAAGAAAGAAAAAAAAAAACAACACTTTTTGAGAACAAATCAAAAACGAAGAAATTTGACATCTATGTGGTTGCTACTAAGACCTGTCAACATTCTACTTTTATTATTATATTTTTATGGAGCTATATATATATATATATATATATATATATATATATATATATATATATATAATAAAGTTTTTTTTTTATAGTATCTTTGAAGCATTGTGTGTATGTGTAATATAAAGATTTTTGAAGGCAATTTACAATGCAATGTGTGTTGAAAATTATATTTATTTAACTTTTGTTTTTTTTTTTTCAAAACTAAATATTTTCGGAAGTAAAATTCCATCCTCAGAGTTATTGAAAGTACTAGGTGTTTTTTTATAGTACTTATCCCACGGCGATATTGTAATCATCTGTTGTTTAAGAAGTTGAGGAACAACAAAAGTTAAATAAATATAATTTTCAACACATATTGCATTGTAAATTGCCTTCAAAAATCTTTATATTATATATATATAAATGAGAAGAAAATATTTTAAAAATATAACAAACACAGGATGTTATGATCAGGAAACAATTTTTAGTGTCAATACTCAAGCATTTCGGTATATTGTACCATCTTCAGGACACTGTTAAGTAATGTTTATGTGAGGAACAAAATGAAAGATGTTAAGTGTATAGTGAATGTGTGAATATGATGTTATTAACCGTTAATTTTTATATGCGTGTTTGTTTACGAAAAGCAAATGACGTGATGAATGCATGTGCAAAAATGGAAGGTGAAGAACATATAATGACGCATGCTTTAACATGAATAAGCAGAAAAACGAAAAGTTAATAAAGATATGCCGTATATCATATGGAATATTAATGTTAGAAAAATAAGAAAATTAAAACAGTATATAAATACATATAATCCATATATATGCATAAATACATATAATCCATATATATATATATACATACACATGCATGCACAGACGTGTCATGTTATACATGTTTGCAATCTTATAACCACCGATTATTAATTTGCCTATGTGTTTGGATATGTTGAAGAAGCCAAGCCTATAGTTAACATTATTTTAAAAATATTTTCTTCTCATATTGTCGGATTAATTTTCTCATCGTATTTCCATATATATATATATATATATATATATATATATATATATAAATAAATTAAGTGTATTTTGGCAGCATTTTCTCTTTTAAACATGTTTAGTTGAACTCGAGTGACAATTCCTGTCGTACGAGTTTCTGTTCAATCCTTTCAAGGTGTCTGGCCATCTTTTTTGGTGTCAAGGTGGAACTGGTGTAGCAATCCACCAAAGGTGTCTCTACGAGTGCTTTCAGCATGTCGATCTGCCATCTTCAGGTTGGAAACTGATGGTATGTTTCGTGGTGTCTCGTTTTTAAAGAAATATATATATATATATATATATATTTTATAAAAAAAGGAAGGTCCGCAAAATGTATTTTGTTCTCAGAAAAAATTTTTTAATTCTTTTTGTTTTACATATGCAACACGTGTTTCAGATCTTCTGGTATCTTCTTCAGGCTTTGATTGATAATATGAAAATCATATTTCATATTCATATTATCAATACATTTTGCGGACCTTCCTTTTTTTATAAAATATTAAATTTTCTCCCATTGGAACCAGAACAACATTTTTATATATATATATATATATATATATATAAAATTATTCCTTACTTTTAGGATTGAATCATGTTTGAAAAAAATTCCATTTAATTGGTTATAATTAGTCCAAAATTGACCAATCTTTTACTTAACATTCTGCCTATCACTTTCCTCCTCTCTGTGTATATATATATATATATGAGAGAACCTCCTCATCATATATGTTAGTTTCTCAATGAGAGAAAAAGGAGATTTGAGAGTTTGAAATGGATTTGTGATTTAAGTTTTAGAAACTACCAACGTGGACAACATCTTGGCTCCGAAATAAATTTAGATGAAGCTAAAAATTCTTACCTGTTTGATTTCCAGGTGTGCACAACTTCAGGTTCGATTAGGTGGATTATGGCTTGCTCATCAAGGAAATCGAAGACATATTTTATGGCCAGAGGCAAAACCTGTCCCCGGTGAGTCGTACTGAATATCCTCTCGAATAAATCATCTACGTATTGTTGCAACGTACCCTAAAAAAAAAGAAAGTGTCACACATTATGAATAAAATAAAAGTGTAATTTTAAAAAATTGGATGGATCAGTGGTAGGATTATTGGTTATTTCCTATTTGGGTGTTTTTTCTGGGTCACCCTGTAATATCATGTTACTCACACAACTTCTTGTTTGATACAAGATTTGTTGGCTAAACTTGCAAATCGGTCAGAAAATTAGGGTGACCCAGAAAAAACAGAACCCACAAATTTTGTAATAAAACTGTTAATTTTAACTTGGGGTTTAGGATTAGTTTAATGGGAAAATAAATAATTTGGGTTCTGTTTTTTCTGGGTCACCCTGTAATATGTTTTAATTTTCTGACCGATTTGCAAGTTTAGCTGCAAGTTTATAGACAGAAAAAAAATATGGGAGAGATTGGTGAAGGGAGATTCTAAAAGAGAAAAAATAATAACCTGCCCTAAAAAAAAAGTGTCAAATATTGTAAATAGAATAAAAGTGCAAATCAAAAAAAAACTGAATAGATCAATGGGAGAATGAGAAAAGATGTCGTTTTAAAAAGATGAATGGATATGAAAATATGTCGTTTTAAAAAGAAGAATGAATGAGAAAAGATGTAGTTTTAATAAGAAGAATGAATGAGAAAAAGTTTTTGAGAAAAGAAAATGAAAAGAGAAAGATGTCGTTTTAATGAATGAGAAAAGATGTTTTTAAAAGAAAGAATGAATGAGAAAAGATGTCGTTTTAAAAAGAAGAATGAATGAGAAAAGATGTCGTTTTAAAAAGAAGAATGAATGAAAAAGATGTCGTTTTAAAAAGAAGAATGAACGAGAAAAGATGTCGTTTTAAAAGGAAGAATGAACGAGAAAAGATGTCGTTTTAAAAGAAGAATGAACGAGAAAAGATGTCGTTTTAAAAGGAAGAAGGAACGAGAAAAGATGTCGTTTTAAAAGGAGAATGAACGAGAAAGATGTCGTTTTAAAAGGAAGAATGAACGAGAAAAAGATGTCGGAAGAATGAACGAGAAAAGATGTCGTTTTAAAAGGAAGAATGACAAGAAAAGATGTCGTTTTAAAAGAAGATAAAAGGAAGAATGAACGAGAAAAGATGTCGTTTTAAAGAAGAAGGAAGAATGAATGAGAAAAGATGTCGTTATAAAAGGAAAGAAAGATGTCGTTTAAAAGGAAGAATGAACGAGAAAAGATGTCGTTTTAAAAGGAAGAATGAAGAGAAAAGATAAAAAAGGAAGAAGAGAAGAAAAACGAGAAAAGATGTCGTTTTAAAAAAGGAAAGAATGAATGAGAAAAGATGTCGTTTTAAAAAAGATGAAGAGAGAAAAGAATGAGAAAAGATGTCGTTTTAAAAAAGAAGAAGAATGAATGAAAAGATGTCGTTTTAAAAAGAAGAATGAATGAGAAAAGATGTCGTTTTAAAAAAAAGAATGAATGAGAAAAGATGTCGTTTTAAAAAGAAGAATGAATGAGAAAAGATGTCGTTTTAAAAGAAGAATGAATAGAAAGATGTCGTTTTAAAAAGAAGAATGAATGAGAAAAGATGTCGTTTTAAAAAGAAGAATGAATGAGAAAGATGTCGTTTTAAAAGAAGAATGAATATGAAAAGATGTCGTTTTAAAAAGAAGAATGAATATGAAAAGATGTCGTTTTAAAAAGAAAGAATGAATATGAAAAGATGTCGTTTTAAAAAGAAGAATGAATATGAAAAGATGTCGTTTTAAAAAGAAGAATGAATATGAAAAGATGTCGTTTTAAAAAGAAGAATGAATGAGAAAGATGTCGTTTTAAAAAGAAGATGAATGAGAAAAGATGTCGTTTTAAAAGAAGAATGAATATGAAAAGATGTCGTTTTAAAAAGAAGAATGAATGAGAAAAGATGTTGTTTTAAAAAGAAGAATGAATGAGAAAAGATGTCGTTTTAAAAGAATGAATGAGAAAGATTGTTTTTAAAAAGAAGAATGAATGAGAAAAGATGTCGTTTTAAAAGAAGAATGAATGAGAAAAGATGTCGTTTTAAAAAGAAGAATGAATGAGAAAAGATGTCGTTTTAAAAAAGAAGAATGAATGAGAAAAGATGTCGTTTTAAAAAAGAAGAATGAATGAGAAAAGATGTCGTTTTAAAAAAGATGAATGAATGAGAAAAGATGTCGTTTTAAAAAAGATGAAAGATTGAGAAAAGATGTTTAAAAAAGGTAAATACTTACTTTTGTTGCTAAAAGTCTGGTTAAATAAATCTCACTGACCATTTTGCTACCTCGGTCACCTTCTCTGTGAGTTGGAGAATCGTGCTGTTTGACCTGCAAATACAAAACAACAGGGAATTAGGATTCATTCGTAACATTATACATACATATTTTTTAGTTTTACTTATTCTATTGTTATCATTTCAAAATGCACAAACACACACACACATATATATATATATATATATATATATATATATATAATTAATGTTGATATTATGATTTCACACTCATAACTTCAAGTTTCTTGGTAGTCCAATCATCAGATGAGAAGTGGTTGAGATGTCAAAAACCAGTCGTGAAATGGTAAAATGAATAAAACTGCTCTGCTTTATTAGCATTGAGCACCTTTCCATGCAAATACTTTTCTCATTTTTTCATTCACTATTCATTATATATTGTATATTATATATATATATATATATATATATATATATATATAAAGTAAAATGGAAATGTATGAATTAAAATTTTTTTGAAAAACATCATTTGTTTTTTCAAAAAATGTTTAATTCATATATATATATATATATCTTATTATAATGGAGATTGTGGGTTTGTCTGTCTGTAACCGAAACTATGTTACTATACAAGTCACAATCTCCTTAGTTATTTACATCACATTCGCTATGATTTTATTTTTATTTAAACCTCAATTATTGATAAAATTGTTTTAATCATTAAGACTGTTGACCATATCTACATACTAATAACATGCAATGAAAAGGCTAATTTGCATATTGATCGTAAAAAATTTGATTTTAATAAATATATGCTAGGTATTATTAATTTCTAATTGTTAGGTTTTATCTTATTGAATATGAGCAAAAATTTTGGGGATAAATCTTAAAAGAAATCCATTAACAAGAAGAAATAACTGTAATATTATTCTTTACTTCCTATTTTAATTAAATAGTTAAATTAGGAAAATTTACCAATGAAAGATGGGAGTAATGGAAAATGATGGAAGAGTTAGTTTCAAAGTTGTTCTATTTTTCAATCATACCCCCTCTGTTCCAAATCTTTTTATCTGCATTCTTATTTAGTTTCATTAGTCTTTCTGATTTAATATGATATTTTATTACATTAAAACTTAAATACTTGCACCCGGAGGGTGCATATATTTGCTAGTATATATATATATAAATGTTTAATAAATATTAATTTATATATATATATATATATATATATATATAAATGTTTAATTCAATAAATATTAATTATATATATAAAAATGTTTAATTCACAGATATATATATAAAATAATAAAATAAATGAATGAGAACAGACGATTACCAAATGCTAAGCGTTCTATTGGACGTCCTCTCTTACGCTACAAAAACAAATTGAAGGACAATTTGAAATGCCTCAATATTGACCTGAGTGCTTGGGAAGATCAAGCATCACATCGGAAGGAATGGCGTAAGACCTGTTTCGCTAGACTAAAGAGCTTTGAAGAAAATAGACTGAAGCATAAAAATCGGCTCCGCCTAACTTTAAAACAAAAACATTTAACTCCTGCCTTGGATCATTTCATTTGTCAGTGTAGCTTCATGGCTTGCAGCGGGCTGGGCTGCTGTCACACTCGAGGAAACACAAAATGTCTTCTTGACAGCATGAACAACATAGGAGGAATCAAATCACTCACTACTTAACCTTATCTATCGTTCACGATAGGAGAGTCCATCATATATATATATATATATATATGGAAAATACGTTGAGGAAATTAATCCGACAATATGAGAAGAAAATATTTTAAAAATATAACAAACACAGGATGTTATGATCAGGGGGAAACAATTTTATGTGTTAATACTTAAGCATTTCGGTATATTGTACCATCTTCAGGACACTGTTAAGTAATTATTTAACAGTGTCCTGAAGATGGTACAATATACCGAAATGCTTAAGTATTAACACATAAGATTGTTTCCCCCTGATCATAACATCCTGTGTTTGTTATATTTTTAAAATATTTTCTTCTCATATATATATATATATATATATATATATATATATATATATATATATATAGTATTAAGTTGTATATAAAAATAACCTACTGTTTTTGGCTATGTTAAATTTCAATTGATTTAACGGTGCAAAAATGTGAAAATTGTTTTTCTGTTCATAATTTTCATTATTTCCGTAAGCTGAAAATTTTTTAAATCATCAGGAGTTTCTTTAATGTTTCTTCTTTCAAATGTACAAAAAAAAATTAAATATTAACATTATGCAAGTTTCACCATATTCCTTATTAGTTGTAATTTGCAATTAAGTCAAAAATTCACCTGTCTCTTACTTCACATTCTGCCTATCACTTTCCCCCTTTCTATATATATATGAAGTACTCTGTTAGTTTTCTCTGTGAGTGTAAAGACATAGATTGGAGAGTGTGAGCAGTAGATGAACTTATTCGTATGTTAATTTTCAGTTGCTAACAGCTGGCTTATATATAAGATGGGGTAGTTTTTGGCTTGATTGCAAATTTTAAATTACATTAATTCTTTAATTTAATCCGTTTTGCTAACTAATTTCAATTGATTTAACGGTACAAATATATATATATATATATATATATATATATATATATATATATATATATACTAAAGATGATTGTCTGCTAAATGTTTTTTCCTATTTAGTTTAATGACACAAAATTCATATCAAAATATTCCTTAGTTCTAGGAATGAATTATGTTTGAAAAAAATAATTTTGATTGGTTCTACATAGTCATACTTTACAATTAAGTTAAAATCTGACCCGTCTCTTATTAGACATTCTGCCTGTCACTTTCCCTCTCTATATATATATTTTAAATAACCACTCTTTATATACATTAGTTTTCTCTGTGAGTGTAAAGAGAGAGATTCGTATGTTGGTTTTCAGCTGCTAATGGCTGTCTTACATATAAGACAGGTCAGTTTTTCACTTAATTTCAAATTTTAGCAAAATTAATTTTTTTTTTTTTTTACTTTCTGATCACAAATCACAATTATCTACCCAGAGCTCAATGGTGTGTAAAGTAAAGTTGGCAGAGTGGCCAGGGTGATTGTTTTTGCATATGAGGTGGAGCACCACACCTACCATCAGCTCCCCACTTTATCACATAAATCCACGGTGGGATGGTATGGAAAAACAGAATGTGACATTTCTCTGAATGTTTGAGATGAGGCTTAGTATTATCTGTGTTATTTGGACTATTGTCCTCATCTTCATTGTTATCTGTACAACATTTCGACCGATATGCCTTCTGGCCTTCTTCAGGTATATCTTGTCGGACTCTGGAACTTCTTTCACTATTAGAAAAGCTTCATCAGAATTAATTATTATCCTTTTTTAAGGCTATAGCTTAGTCTGGCACAAGGCCCAAAATAAAGAGTGCTCAGAGAGAAAAAGAGAGAGAGATGATGATGTAAAACTCACCAAGTGATATCTGCGCACGTTGTGTTCACCATCGTTTGTGCTGTTGTGTTGCGCTGTTCGGTTTAGTGAGGGACTACGAGTGCACACAGAATTTTCTGAAAGAAGACGTTCTAGAAAAGTGAAAGAAAAACCATCATGTCACTTATAAGCTCAACACAAAACACAGCAGGAAGGGGAGGGGGCAGAAGAAGAGAGAGAGAGAGTAAATAAACAAAAGAGAGAGAGACAACAAAAGGAGAGAAGGAGAGAAAGAGAGAGAGAGAGAGAAGAGAGAGAGAAGGAGAGAGAGAGAGAGAGATACAACAAAAGAGAGAGAGAGATACAACAAAAGGGAGAGAGAGAGGAGAGAGAGAGAGAGAGATACGAAAAAGGAGAGAGAGAAAGAGAGAGAGATACGAAAAAAGGAGAGAGAGAAAGAGAGATACGAAAAAAGGAGAGAGAGAAAGAGAGATACGAAAAAAGGAGAGAGAGAAAGAGAGATACAACAAAAAGAGAGAGATAAAGAGATACAACAAAAGGAAAGTTAAAAAGAGAGAGATAGAAAAAGAGAGGGAAAAATAAGGAAGAGAAAGAGTGAAAACAAAAGAATAAGAGAGATAATAAGAAACTGAGAGAGAGAGAGAAATAAGAGAGACTGAGTAAGGAAGAGGAAAGGATAATAATAAAAAAATTAGAGAGCGAAAATAACAGAGACAGTAAGAGAATAAGTGAGAAGGAGAAAGATACAGTGAGAAAATTAAAGAGAGAGAGAGAGCAGTAGGGAGAGAGAGAGAGGGGAAAGGATTGGAAAAGTGATAGGGAGAATCAGGGAAAGAGAGGGGGATAAGAAAAATACTTCTCTCTCTTATAGAGAGCAGAGTGAGAAAGAAAGAGATAGTGAGAGAGACAGAGAGAGAGAGACTGTGAAAAAGTTTCTTTGCTGAGTTCAATATGCTTCACACACAGAGAGGGACTGACAACAGAAATGTCTTCTCTCTGATTCCTTAAGTGATTCAACATAAAATGGAGAGAAAAAGAGAGACATCAAAAGTAAAGGAGAGACTGGATAAGTGATAAGAATAAAAGTTATTGCCAGATGGAGACGCAGGGTCTAATGGTTAGAGTCTAGGAAGTGGACTCGTTGACCCAAGTTCAGAAGCTACAGTTCACATAGCGCTAATACCCTTGGGAAAGGTATGAATCCAACTACTCACCATCCAGCTATGGGTAAATAGTAGGGCAGACTGGGTTCTAACCTTGGTTAGGCAACCAGTCTAGTGTTGCATAATCTATGTGGTTGCGTAGATTATTGTCAACCCCCTGTATTTCTGAAGGGATGGCCCCTTTTCATATCACGGGCGGGACTTTCCATGGAAGTACGTAAGTCACGTGGGACCAAGTTAACCCGTTAGTACCTGCTTGGATGTCCGATGAGAAGCATGGGCTCATTATGCACATGCGCGTTGTGTTAGTTAGAAGAAGAATTTTAGTTAAGTAAATAAAGGTTTAAAGAAATAAGATGGTGTTCTTGCTTGATGAATGTCTTGGCAAAAAGACTGACCAAGAAGAAGGAATGCATCAAAGACAAACAGCCAACAAGAATCTAGAAAGAGAATTCAACATGGAGAGAAAGAATAGAAACGACTAGAGATCACCAAATGGCCAAAGAAGTAAGTAATGCAAAATGCATATGCATCTCTCTGTCTACCTATGTCTATCCCCCTCCTCTCCAGTATGTAACACTAGGAGAAGGAAACTCTGAATCAAAACCTGTTAAAATTCCTCTTGACGTGGTCACTACTAGAATAGGCTCAGTCCTAATTAGTCATTTATTTCACTATATATAAATAGTTAGGCAACCAGTCTAGGAGAAGGAAAACTTGAATTCAAACCTGTTAAACTCAGCTTTGGGTGGTCACTACTAGAATAGGCTCAGTCCTAATTAGTGATCTATTTCACAATTTTTTTTTTTTTTTGATTCAACACGATATTGAGAGAAAAAAAGAGACTAGTTCACCAAATGGCAAAGAAGTAAGTAATGCAATGCAATGTCATTGCCAAGATAAGTAAGACATCTACAAAAAAGATTGCCAAGAGAAGGTCTCTAATACTATCCTCCTCTTCATTCATTATATTATCTAAACCCCTTCCAGCTGGGAAAATGTGGCTTGGTACTACCCTGTCGCAACACCATGAAGCTAAGAGGTCTAGAAGAAAGCAGTGGCAACAAAGCACCGGCACATCAACATCTTCAGGGACAGTCTTCACATGCGACATCTGTGGTTGAGAATGTTTTTCAAAGATTGGACTTCACAGTCATTAAGCACTGTAACTTCAGGGGTACAAGAACTATATTCTTCCGAGACTGACATGACAATGACAAACCAGATATTCACAACGTTTCTGAGACAGTTGAAGTCGACTACAGATTGAAAGGGGAGAAAAGAAGAGCCCTAAGTCACCATAAAATATGAGAAGTAACAAAAAACGAGAAACTTTTTCTTGATATATATATTGATATATGTATGGAATTGGAATTGAATCCGACAATATGAGGAAGAATGTACAGAATGGATAATAAAAGTTGAATTTAATGAATATCACTTACACGTGTGTTTCGGTCAGTTTATCTATGTGTACACAATTCAAACTATTATTATTATTAAATAAACAAATGAAATAATAATAGAAAAATGTAAAAATATTCCGTACACAGAGAATATTTTTACATTTTCTATTATTATTATTTCATTTCATTTGTTTATTTAATAATAATAGTTTGAATCGTGTACACATAGATAAACTGACCGAAACACATGTGTAAGTGATATTGATTAAATTCATGTTTTATTATCCATTCTGTACTTTCTTTTCTTTATTCATTCTTCCTCATATTGATATATATATATTTACCAACCCCTCTGCACGAGCAGGATTTGACACAAGGTCAATTTCTTAAGCAGAGTTTAACAGGTTTGAAAGGATACTTGCCTGAAACAATCTCATGAAAAATAACTTTTGATCAAAACAACAAAAATGGGGATATTAGAAAGACTCATTAAATAGTAATTGTCATATCTTAAATAAAAAGTTTGTAATAAAAACAACCAAAATGAGGATACTCATTTGAAACAATGTCATAAAAAGTGACTTTTGATCAAAACAACAAAAATGAGGATATTAGAAGGAAGCATTGAATAGTAAATATCTTAATCTTTAAAAAAGGTTTGAGTAAAAACAACAAAAATGAGGATACTCGTCTGATAGAATCTCATAAAAAATAGCTTTGGATCAAAACAACAAAAATGAGATATTAAAAAGAATCATTAAAAACAAAATGCTATATATCTTTAAAAAAAAAAAGGAAAAAAAGTGGAGTATAAACAAAAAAAAATGAGGATACTCATCTGAAACAATTTCATGAAAAATAACTTTTGATCAAAATAACAAAAATGAGGATACTCATCTGAAACAATTTCATGAAAAATAACTTTTGATCAAAATAACAAAAATGAGGATACTCATCTGAAACAATTTCATGAAAAAATAACTTTTGATCAAAATAACAAAAATGAGGATACTTCTGAAACAATTTCATGAAAAAAATACTTTTGATCAAAATAACAAAAATGAGGATACTCGTCTGAAACAATTTCATGAAAAAATAACTTTGATCAAAATAACAAAAATGAGATACTCATCTGAAACAATTCATGAAAAAATAACTTTTGATCAAAATAACAAAATGAGATACTCGTCTGAAACAATGCCATAAAAAAATAACTTTTGATCAAAACAACAAAAATGAGGATGTTAGAAAGCATCATTAAATAATGAAATACCCCATCTTAAAAAAATAAAGAATAAAAAAAATTGGAGCATAAACAACAAAAATGAGGATACTCGTCTGAAAGATTCTTTAAGTCATAAAAAAACAAACAACTTTTGATCAAAACAACAAAAATAAAAATAAAAATTTTTGTTCCATTTTCTGAAAAACAAAAAAGAACAATTGCCAATTATTTTTTTTTGTTCCTTATACATTTTCTACACGGCTTACCATATTTGTAAAATGAGGGTTTTTCTTGTAAGGGTGGCCCCGTATTCATTGGAGTCTGCTTGTGTTCTAGAGCCATAAATGCCCCATCGTTGACCTGAAAAACATAACCCAGACACAACTTCTTTAGGGAACTCTTCAAAAGCAAAATTTACAACTTAAAAACAAAAAAACACTTACCTCGGAGATAATCTGGAATTACTCTCAAACAGTAAATCGAACTTTCAAATTCAAGACAAAACGATTATTTTAATACAGAAAATAATACAAAAGAAATATGATAATTAGGTAATTTATGAGGAAGTGCGTCCCAGTCTCCTGCCTCAAAAATTGCTACCCGGTGACTATTAAAATAACAACCCCAGCTCAGTCTATTCAAAACTATCCATCTTCATATCTATCTATCTCAATTTGTTCATATTTATCTATATTACTTTAAATACTAAGATTTTTTTTTTATTCGTGTTTGTTTAATGTCTTGTTTTTAGTTTAAATAAACAAGAATTACGACAAAAAAAGATGCGACCCCCCCCCAAATATATTTACTTGTCAAAAATATCTATCTCCATTTGTTCATGTCTATCTATATTATTTTGTTTGTTTATCTATCTATCTCAGTCTATTCCAAACTATATATCCATCTTCATATCTAAACAAGAATTACGACAAATTAATATAAATAAACAAGAATTATGACGAGCTAGGGTTATTATTTTGATAGTCACCGGGTAGCAATTTTTGAGGCAGGAGACCGATAATTAGAACATAATAATGTTAAACAAGGAAATTGGCTTCAATATCATTATCATCTTTTTGTAATTCCCTGACCCCCCCCCCCAATCAAAAATATAAAAGTATAGAAATTTGGGACCATGTCACCTTTAAGCGACTGGATTCAGATGGACGTTTTTCATTTACTCCCCAGCCTGTACTCTCTACTGAGACAACGTCGTCTCCGATGGTTGGGTCATGTACGTCGGATGGATGATGGACGAATCCCGAAAGACATCCTGTATGGAGAGCTTACGTCTGGTAAAAGACAGATTGGTCGCCCCCTACTGCGATTCAAGGATGTCTGCAAAAATGATATCAGGTGCTTTGGCATTGTCCCTTCCAGCTGGGAAAATTTGGCTCAAGTCCGCCCTCGGTGGCGGCAGAATCTCCATAGAGGACTGTACATGTCAGAAGTCACCCTGATACAACATCATGAAGCTAAGAGGTCCAGAAGAAAGCAACGGCAACAAAGCATCGGAACATCATCATCTACAGGGACAAACTACAAATGCAAAATCTGTGGTCGAGAATGTTTCTCAAGCATCGGACTTCATAGTCACAGGAGACGCTGCAACTTCAGGGGACACACAAAAACTTTATCATAGTCTTTCGAGACTGAATTGCCAATGAATGATGAATGAATGTCAAAATCCGGTTGTTACCAGACGATTTTTAGACGCTTTTTTTTTTTTTTATTATAAAACTAACTGCTAACCCTAACCCTAACCCTAACCCTAGGAAAATCTTTTAAACAAATACTTTTTAATATTAACTATCCGTAGAGGGACATGGAAAATAAAAAAAACATGTCTTTCGTTTTAAGTTTTTTTTTTTTTTTTTAAATAACAATATTAATTTATCTTTAGTGCCAAATTAATTTTTTTTCACAACCACAAATGAAATAGCTAATTTTTTTTTATTAAAATCAAAAACTATTTTATCAGATTAGGAAAAAAATATTAATTTTTAATTCTTAATTTAAAAAAAAAAAATTATTGTTAGTGTTGAAAAATATTCATCAACTTCTGATTAATAAGTAAAACTTGTGATTTATTAAAAGTAATGCTCTGGTGCCAGAGCAGTGACTGAGCGTGATTTAGGATTGTCTCATAAAACTGTTAACTATTCCCATGTAAACTTGTTTTTTGTTTAAAGTTTTTGTAAAAGAAAAAAAAAATGTAAAATTTTGTAAAACAAAAAAAGTTTTTGTAAAACAAAAAAAAAATGTAAAATTTTGTAAAAAAAACAAAAAAACAACCGGATTTTGATGGTGTAAATGAAAGACGTCCTTCTGAATCCAGGTCACTCCTGGGGAGCTTAAAGGTGACATGGTTCAAAATTTAGGTAGTCCAACTGATTGTGAGGTATGCGTCATATCTCCTGCCTGATTGAGAGGCATGCCTCATGCGGCCCACCTGATCCTAAGGCTCACCTCATGTAGCCTGCCTGATCGAGGGGAACATCTCATGCCGCCCACCTAATTAGGAGAGATCTTGCATGGCCCGCCTGATCATGGGGAAACATCTCACACAGCTCGCCTAATCGTGAGACATGTCTCTTGTGGCCCATCTGATCTGGAGACGTCTCGTATGGCCCATGTGATTGTGAGACATGTCTCGTGTGGCCCAGCTGATCCTGATATATTTTTTGTGTTGATCCTTGTCGTGTGGCCCATCTGATCGTGACACACGTCTCGTGTGGCCCATCTGATCTGGAGACATGTCTATATGAGACATGTCTCCAGATCAGATAGGCCACACGAGACATGTGTCATAATTAGGTGAGCTGTGTGAGATGTTTCCCATGATCAGGCGGGCCATGCAAGATGTCTCTGGCCCCTCTGATCCAGAAACATTTTTCGTGTGGCCCATCTGATCCGGAGACATTTTGGCCTGTTTCTTGAAAAACGTTACCCATGCGTATTCTAGTAGATATGAAAATTAGTGACAATGTAATTTCTATGTAAAAACCCCATTAGCTTTTTCTTCTTCTTCTTTTAACCGACTACTTAATTGCCTCTGTCTGTTCATGACTCTCTTTATCTAGAAACATTCATAAAGGAATAAAAAAACTGAATAAAAAAACAAACAATGAAGATGAACAAAAGAAAAACATGCATTTGTCACAACAAAAACAACAACAACATGCATAACAATTAAAATGACCGAAGCAAAACAACATTCATCAATATCAAACGCAAATATCTGAATATATTCATGGATTTGTAATATATTGTTTGTTTATTGATTTTAATGGCATATCAACCTGTCTGGGTTTATGTCATGCCTAACGGTTAAGAAGTAATACATATTGTGTATTTATATTTATACTTTTTAGTAATTGGTTTTAACAATGTGTTAGCATTATTGGGGATTATGTTGTATGGTATTGATTTGTTTCATGTCTATATTCTATGGTATAATTTTATTTCTCTCAAAAAAGAGAGAATATCCTCCATGTTGACATTTTCAAACAGATCTTTCATATTGTTTGCTTTAAAATAACGGTTTCTGATGGGAGCAAAAAACCTGCATTCCATGAATAGGTGTTTGACATGTTTCAAAAATGGAGACTGGCTCAAGGACATTGAGATGGTGACTTGTTCTAGCCTTGTGTAGAACAGAATCAAGTCACCATCTCAATGTCCTTGAGGGAGTCTCCATTTTTTTTTTTTTTTACTGCCCGTCCTTGTGTAGACGAAGACATCCGAAACACTCCCTGGTAATTTTTGCCGGGGATGTGATTGCTGAGGTAGGAATTACTTGAAGGTATTTACCAATATATATATTTTTTCTTTTTCCTCCCCCTATTTGCCTTTATATTACCCCACCATTTCCTATGATTGAATCTCTCTTTTACCCATTTAATTTACATTGTGACTTTTAAATGATCTACTGGTCATTACTTTTGACAAAGCACCGGTCGAAAGGGCCTTAAGTTTTCATTTTCTCATCCGAAAATTGCTGATCAATAAAAGTATGTCATTATTTTTTAAAAATCCTTTATAATTTCAGCTGTACCAAAAATTTGTTTATATATATATATATATATATATATATATATATAATGGAAGCATGTGGTTTAATAGTTAAAGTCATGGGAAACAGACTTGTCACCCCGAGTTCAAATCCTGGATGTGATAATTGCATTTAACTTAGCGCTAATACCCTTCGGAAAGGTATGAATCCTACTCTCCCTCCAACTATGGATGAATAGTAGGGCAGACTGGGCTCTTTAACCTTGGTCAGGCAACCCGTCTAGGAGAAGGAACACTCTGAATTCAAACCTGTTGAACTCCGCTTAAGAAATTGACCTTGTGTCACATCCTAATCATGCAGAGGGGTTGGTGTATGTATATATATATATATATATATATATATATATATATATATAGTACTATAGTGCTCTGTAGGTTTACAACAAAATTTTATCATATAACAAAATTAATATTGTCTATATATATGTACGTGTATATATATATATATATATATATTGATAAGTCATCCACAGACGTGTTTCAGCCTCTTCAGTGTGGCTAGACACAACAATATCCCTGGCTAGGAATGAACTCCGACTGACTATTTGCAGGCCGAATTTCTTAATCTCTCGGCCACTTTTGACAGCTGCTGTAACGGGGCTGGTGTTTAAACTATTAAATACATAGGTTTGTGTGTATATATATATATATATATATATATTAGTACTACAATGCTCTGCTGGTATACAACTAGAATTTTATCATATAACAAAATTAATATTGGCGATTTATATATATATATATATATATATATATATATATATATATACTAAAATTTATTATCTTTTAGTTATTGATTTATACAAAACAGCCAGACAGATCGAAATTAAATATTGAAAATTTAATTTAAAAGTTTTAGAGATGAGACGAGCGATGCAGCCATTTTTGATACGTCTAGATCAAATTTAGATACAAAGATGGAAATTATTATGAGTATGTCATCCTACAATATTCTGCAGACATTAGGAAATGCATTAAGTAAAATGAAATCCTGTTAAATTCTATGACTTTAAAGTGATTGAGTTATCGGTCAGTAGAGTGTCTGATTAGAGACAACAAGTTTCCTGGTTCAATAACGGCTCTCGCCAACTCAGCGTATGAGTAGCATAGGGATCTGTGCAGTAAATTGAGGAGTTGAGAGTAGCTGTGGCGCTCCACGTTAGATGCAAAAACAATCTCCTTGGTCTAGTACTAGTTAAAAGGGAATAGACTCCCTCGCTGTCTGGCTGATAGCGATTTTGGCCACCCCGACCACTTTACTTTTATATATATTGGTCAGGAGGTTGATTTAGAAGGCTATCACAATGCAGTTTGGAATAAATAAAAACAATAATAATACGGTAACAATGGTGTTGTGTGTTGACCTGTATTTTTCAAAAATAAAAATAAATAAGAAAGAATAAAAATACAGGTCAACACACAACACCATTGTTACCGTATTATTATTGTTTTTATTTATTCCAAACTGCTTTGTGATAGCCTTCTAAATCAACCTCCTGACCAATACATACACAATGCTTCAAACAAATTATGAAACTCTTTTATATATATATATATATATAAAAGGCAGTTGTGTGTGTGTATTTATTTATGTATGTATGTATCTATGTCTGGATGAAACTACAAAAATAAAACGACAAAGTAAATATATATACACACATTCACTATCGCCAGATCTTACTTTATTGACAAAAATAATGAAGATAGGTGACCCTAACGCACACACACACGTACACACACACACATATATATATATATATATATATATATATATATATATATATATTCATATCTATTAACCTCAGTCTATTCATATCTATCTATCTATTTAGCTCACTCTGTTCATATCTACCTACCACACTATTCATATTCGACTAGAAATAATAAAATCCTTTTAATTATTTTTGGTTAGTATTAATAAACCAAAGTTTAAAAAAAGGCAAATGCATTGATTCTTGTGCTCAGCTTGCAAGTGGTTGATAGTGAGTGTTATTTGATTTACGTGCTCAAAAAATGCAGCCTTGTGTCTGACATGAGTTTGTGTAAGTTAATAAATTAATAAAAAAGATTTCAAAATGCCAGATGTAGTGAGATCAGTAAAGATGAATAGATTGTGTTAAAATCATTGTGTATGTGTGAATAGATAGATAGATAAAGAACATGCTGAGATAGATATAGATAGATTGATAGGATCAGGTAACCAATAGGCACCCCAGCAAAGCAGTTTTGAAAAGAACAGCATTTGCTTTTCACTGCAAACTTCCAGTTGTTTGTAAACAAAAGCAACAGTGGATTTTTTGACATTAGAATTTCACTGTAAGATTTTTTTAAAGTTTGTTTATTTACAAACCAAAGACACATTTTTATACTAGAATAGTTTTTGATTTCATATTGTTAGCATGTTAGTGAAATATTAATTTTGCACTAACGATAAACTAATAATATTCTTTTAAAATTAAAACTTTAAATGAAAAGCATGTTTTTTTGGGTTTTTTTCAGCTGTTCTTTTCAAAACCACTTTCAGCTGGGGTGCTTATTGGTTACTTGATCTGAAAGATAGATAGAGAAAATGTTTAGTTGGATTGAAAATGGGCTAGACTCCCTCACTGTCTTTCTGATACCGACATTAGGCCGCCCTAATGACTAACTTTTTTATTGATAATAGAATTGGGTTTCTTGGATTGGTTGGTTGGATTTTACGGCATGTCAACCCTTGTTGGGTTATTTTATACCGAAGACGTTTTGTTTGATTCATTGGGTGAATTCTGTCAGCAGAAGCAGGAGATTTATTTAGAGTGTTGCATGTCATGGACTGCTCAGCCACCAGGCTTCCATCCATAAGCATCATGGGTCGCCACCCACAGCCAACAGGAAGTGGGGGTCTGACCCCTCTGTAGAGGTGCAGTCGGTGCATTCTAAAGCCCCAGCCAACAGGGCTGCCTATGGATTGGATAATAGGTTTTGGTTTGAAATTTCCGAAGGTTATCGCCAAAAGATAAAGACGAAAAGATCCGAGGACGTTGCAAGCCAAAATGTAAATAAAACAGCCAAGATGCAGACAGTCATCCAAGATGTGTGCATAACAAAAACCTGCGGACCAATGATGCTTAAGGACGGAATCCTGTAGGCTGAGTAGTCCATGACATGCAACACTCCACTTTGGCCCTTACTTAGACTAGACTTACTTGGACTCTGTGTCCTGTATCCGGTGGCTTCGACCCCAGGTGATATTTGCTATCCCAGGGGGCTATCAGTCAATAACTGCTCCCTTGATTTAAAAGGGCAGAGTTGGGTTTATTGCCCAGTGACTGATGAATGCCAACAGAATCAATGCATTTTTTGCGCCTACCATCCCATGAGTCTCGGCTCTTGGCTGGGCCCACATTAAAATGTCCTTGTGTCACACTTGTATGCGTGAGATACACGGTAAATACCCTTAAGCTAGACGGGCGTTCAGAGAGCCTCCTTCGCTCAATTAGTTGATCACACTCTAACATCTATATGATTCTCTTGACTCTTATGGCACCCCCCAACCCTTTTTATCATATATGTGCTAGAAGGCAGTAGCTAAAGGTCTTAGTGTCCTGGGTATCGCCATTATTCCCAGATTCACACTGACCTGGAGTGGTAGTACCTGTTAAGGTACTAACTATTGGTTAAATAGACCAAAAATGTGTATTAAAAAAGTGTTTAAAAACATGACAGAAAAAACCAACAGCAAATCGTGCAAAGAAAGAAAGAAAAAGTTCAAGTCCTGTATCAGGCTGTTTGCATTTCACATAACACTAATACTCTTGGGAATTATATTATCTTGGATTATTCGGATTATTGTCCTCAGGTATTTCTTGTCAAACTCGGAAACCTTCTCTTCAAACTTGGGAAGAAAGTCGGAAGGCACATCAGCCAAAATTTTGTACAGATAGTCCCAATAATCCAAATTATTAAGCAACATCTCAAAAATTCAGAAATAGTTTAGATAACAATAAAGATGAGGACAATAATCTGAATAATCCAAATAATCCAAACTATCAAGCCTCATCTAAAAAATTCAGAGAAATAATGTAGATAACAATAAAGATGAGGACAATAGTCTGAATCAAGCCTCATCTCAAAAATTCAGAGAAATAGTGTAGATAACAATAAAGATGAGGACAATAGTCTGAATAATCCAAATAATCTCATCTCAAAAATTCAGAGAAATAGTGTAGATAACAATAAAGATGAGGACAATAGTCTGAATAATCCAAATATCAAGCCACATCTCAAAAGTTCAGAGAAATAGTGTAGATAACAATAAAGATGAGGACAATAGTCTGAATAATCCAAATAATCCAAATTATCAAGAAAATTTAGAAAGTATAAAGTGTGTATTGATGCATCAGCCAAACAGAAAAAAACAAAAAAAGAAACAAAGAAAACAAACCACACAGTGTCGTTGCATGCAGCGGTGCAAGTATCAAAGGAGATCTTTACCTTGTAGTGTGAAAGTGTATTTAACCGCTTGAGGTCACCTTCAATCTTTGACGTACCATCTTCATCATTTAGGATGAGGTGTTCGTTAGATGTGATTTGCCATTCTGGAGGTGTAGCAAATAAAACTGTCAATAGGTATAAAAAAAAAAAAGATCTCGGGTAAGAAATAAAGAAAGGTATACCTTACTTACGGTCACAGATTAGCCATCAGGATGAGTAAGCAGAAGAGGTGAGACATGGTGTAGTGGATAACTGACAGGCGAGTCAGGCCACTTCCACGGCAGCAGCAGCAGCAGTAGTAGTAGTAGTAGTACTGACAATTTTAGTGGGGGGACTGAGGGACATGTGAAGCTAGCAGTTGATGTTCGGAAAACGATGCTAGTAAAAAATCTGTTTTTATTAATCGAGATTCATACAATTTAATAGTGTTTATTGGTTTGTTTGTTTTGTTTTACGGCATATCAACCTCAGTGGGTCATTTAATGCCGATAAAGTTTTGAAATAAATCAATTCTTAATGGATAATACAATTTTTTTATAAATACATTTTTCTATTTAACCCATAGATGGGACCCTAACAGGTACTACCACTCCGAGTCAGAGTGACCAGGGAGCAATTGTGATGAAGGGGTGTTCCACATTCCCCAAACCTCCAAAACTGGAACCTCACCATTAGATAGAGTTTAACGTCATTCCCAGGACATGTAGACCCGCAGCCACCGCCTTCTAGCACCCATATGATGAAAAGGGGTTAGGGTTGGGAAAATCATATAGGTGCTAGGGCTTGACGTGACCAGCCGATTGATCGGAGGGGGCCTCTCCGACCGCCCGTCTAGCCCAAGCTGGGCTCTATCCTTAAGCATCACAGGTCGCCACCCACAGGTGGCCCCATTGGGGAAGCCTTACCCCTCTGCAGTTCAAGTTGTAGTAGTAGTAGTAGTCGTTTAGTAGTAGTAGTAGTTGTCATTAGTTCAAAAACAACATACTCAAGTTGTATAGTCACACGGCTGTTTATTTCTTTCTAGGTTCTTTTTCAAATTTATGGCATTTTCAGCCAGACTTATCTGCTGAGTTAAGATGAAGTTGTGCTAGAATGATTTCTACTTGCGGTCGTTTTGGATTGCTGTTAAGATGCGTCTCTCCAGGTGGAAGTTCTTACGATAAGTGAAGGGGTTTAATTTTGATGCTAACATTGTATGTTGGTTATTCGCCCTCTGGCGGCAGGGGAAGATAATTTCACAATCATTTTTCTGATACTACAGGAACACCCCCTTCTCTCAAAGACAAAAGGCACCAGAGGAAGAACTGCAATGCTGGAACAAACTCTGCCCAGACCTTCAAATGCTGCAACTGTGCTTGCTTGCCCTGCATAGGCCTTATGCAAGACAGGTAAGTCATGAACATACCTGCAGTTAGTGTGACCACCCCCTTCTTGATCGTCATTCTTGAAACCAAGCCATGATGAATAGATACTTATTTTGGTATATATGGACTTTATATCTCTTATCAAAGTTTTAAATTTCTAAGATAATGACCATTATGACAAAATATATATTAAAGGGCCGGGTTAGCTCAGCCAGTAGAGCCTTCAGCTAGAAACCACAAGGTTCGTAGTTCAATACTGGTCCTCGCCAACTCAGCGTATTAGTAGCACAGGAATCTGTGCGGTAAAGTAAGGAGCTGCTGGTAGGTGTGGCGCTCCACCTCAGATGCAAAAACAATCTCCTTGGTCTAGCGCTAGTGAAAAGGGGATAGATTCCCTCGCTATCTGGTTGATTCCGACACTAAGCCGCACTGTCAACTTTACTTTACTTACATATTATCTATAAAAGTTATCTGCAAAGTTAAAAAGTTATGACCAAACATACATTACCGTCATTTCAATCAAGTTTTTATCAATAAAAGTTATCTGCGAGTGGTTTAAAGCAGGCACTTACGGAAGCAGATTGATATTATATCACGATTGAAGCAGTACTTGATGGCCTGAAGTGTTTGAAGCTCGGGAATAAATCATTTTATATTGTGTGTGTATATATATATATAAGGAATGGAGCACTCTATGGCGGCCTTTACATACATAGAGATGTGTGTATTAAAAACAGTTAAAATCCCCTTCACATTCTGTAGGTGATTATAGCCTAGCGGTTAAGGTGTCTGACTGGTGCTGAACCGATCGGATTTCAATCCCGGCTGTAGGTAGCTTACAAATGTCTAGCCACACTAAAGAGACTTGATAAGTCGAAACACGTGTCTGTGGATAACAATATATATATATATATATGTGTGTGTGTGTGTGTATGGGTATGTATTCATAGTTATTTAGTATTATAGAATTGAAAATAAAGTGCTCAATTATAGGTGTAAGAGCTGTATTTATTTGTTATAGAGTACACTACATTTAAGGTGTGATTGTTACCATTGGTTTCAAAGCAGCATATTAGCCACTTATCATCAAGTCAATGCACCTTTAAATGTATTGTACTCTATGTGGGCATATATATATATATATATATATATATATATATATCAATAAAAAATAATAGATTTAGATTTTAGCATTATAGCCTATTTCAGGGAACCTGTGACTGACGACAAGAGAACACATTGTTGTAGGATGATTTCTTCACCTGATCATTAGATTATATATATATATATATATATATATATATATATATAATCTATTAGTAAGAAGAAATAACTATGATTTTTTTCTTTACGTCCTATTTTAACTAAATTAGCAAAATTTAGCAATGAAAGACATGAGTGATGGAAGAATAAGTTTCAGTAGTTCTATATTTTGATCATACTCCCCTCTGTTTCAAATCTTTTTATCTGCATTCTTATTTAGTTTCATTATCCTTTCTAATTTAATATGATATTTTATTACATTAAAACTTAAATACTTGCATCTGGAGGGTGCATATATTTGCTAGTTTAATATCTATCTAAATAATTTAATTTTACTAGTGTTTCATTAAACACCTCAGTCTGGAAACCATTTTGAATGATATAAATACTCTTGTTCCTTAATCTCCAACCGTTACTTCAAAATGACATCACTTCACATGGTGTAATGGCTGGATTGTCAATGAGTTTGATTCTCATTGCGCGCCCCATATTTCTGGACTTGAGCCACCTTCTGACCATTTATAATTAATGTTTGACTAGTTTATCTTTCATCTTATTTTTGTTACTTTTAAGCTAAGATGCTGAAATAGCTTGAAATACTGCAAAATTTCTCACCTTCCCAAAGAAATTTAATCAACAGTTTAATACTAGCATCGTTTTCCTCTCACCAGGGGAAGTCCGCAAAATTTCTAAGTGTTGAAGACACCAAGAAAAATAAGCAGTACGTTTTACCAAAACTTGGTCTGTTGCAAAGCGGGAAAGACGAAGCAACCTTAAATCTAAACTGCATTGTTTTTTGTTTGTTTTTTTTTTTTTTTTTTCATTTTTTATTTTTTTTTTTTTTTTCTATTTATTCATCTCATATTCAAGGCATTACTTCCTTTCATCAGTTTGACAGCGTTTTTTTTTTTGTGTTTTTTTTTGGGGGGGATGGAGAGTGGGGGGTGGGGGTGTCAGTGCTGCAAAAAAGCCCAGCTTGTTATTTCAGGATGTTGAGAAATTTTTTAAATTTTTTTTTTATTTTTTTAGTAAAAACCCACAACCATATCTTAACTCTTTTGGTTTGTGAAACACCAGAAATAATTTGATATTAAAAAGCAAATGTGAATATATATATATATATATATATACGCCAGGGAAGGGAGAAAAATTAATAGAGAGAGAGAGAAAGGTTGCATGGTGTATTATACTGTCTAGAAGGGGACATACATTATATACACACACACATATATAGAGACACATATACATATATACACACACACACACACACCATATCACACACACACACACATACACACACACCACACACACACATATTCACTCATGCACACACACACTCACTCATGCATGCACACACATACATATTCACTCATGCACACATACATATTCACTCATGCACACACACACACTCACACACACACACATTCACTCATCACACATTCACTCATACACACACACACATTCACTCATACACACACACACACACACATTCACTCATACACACACATACACACACACACACACACACACACACACACACATTCACTCATCACTCATACACACACACACACATATATATATATATATATATATATAAGATTGTGGTACATCAAACACTAAAAAGTGCTCAAAAATATAAAAGCCAAAGCAATTACCACCTACCCAGGTTGCATATATATATATAATAAAATAAGCCTAATGAGTCAGAGAATATCTATCTAAGTTTTTCCTAACGGATCATCAGATAATTCTAACAATATATATATATATATATATATATATACATATACACATATATATTACAATTATAATTAAAAATCTAATGCTAAAAACATGTTAAATTAATAATGCTGAGAAATATCAGGATATTTCCACAATAAGATAAAATAAAAAGGGGTAAAAAAATCACTACTTTGAGTTTCACTTGGCTGATCCTCAGGCGAGCCAGTATTGACATCAATATAATCTTTAAATCCTGTTTCATTCTATTTCATATTTGAAATAATCTTTATTATAATTGCTATGTATTTTATTTTTTAAAGTACCCAATATCTAAAAAGTTGTTATTATTTATATTGTGTTGCATAATGTAATATTTCATTTCTCTAAATAAATAACTGTCTTTCTTCCAGACTGGTGGTCAACCATGGCTTTTGAGAGTATAGTCATCTCTGCTATTTTATCTATAACTAGACAGAAGGGCTACTTCTGGTGTTTTGAATCGCAACCAAGAGAGTTAAGTCGTATAGGAAAAGAAAGACGTAGGATTAGTCATGAATAATGAATAATAAATGTTAAAAATAAAAATAGATAACAGCTGTCTCGTCTGAAGTGGGAGACATGGCGTAAATGAGGTGTGCCTCGTTCCTGGAGATCCATCACCAAGGCAGCACCAAAATGTTTCTGGCGTTAAAAATTGGGACAGCAGAGAAAAAATTTAAAAAATAATAAAAATAAAAATAAAAGACAAAATAAAAGTAAAATAAAACATGACTATAGAGGGCGCTTTGAGCCTCACTTTCATTTTTTGGTCAGTACACAGTTATCTGCCCTTGAGACTATAGAGGGCGTTTGAGCCTCACTTTCATTTTTTGGTCAGTACACAGTTATCTGCCCTTGACTATAGAGGGCGCTTTGAGCCTCACTTTCATTTTTTGGTCAGTACACAGTTATCTGCCCTTGACTATAGAGGGCGCTTTGAGCCTCACTTTCATTTTTTGGTCAGTACACAGTTATCTGCCCTTGACTATAGGGCGCTTTGAGCCTCACTTTCATTTTTTGGTCAGTACACAGTTATCTGCCCTTGACTATAGAGGGCGCTTTGAGCCTCACTTTCATTTTTTGGTCAGTACACAGTTATCTGCCCTTGACTATAGAGGGCGCTTTGAGCCTCACTTTCATTTTTTGGTCCAAGATCAAAGTCATGTGGAAAGCATTGGTTCCCACTATATCACTGAAGTTAAGCAATGATGTGTCTATTCAGTACTTAGATGGGTAACCATTTAAGCAACAGCAGGTACTGTAACAAACCGAATATCAAAATCACTTGAATCGGGATTAAAGTTTAAAAAAAAAATTAAAGTAGGCAGAGTGGCATATATATATATATATATATATATATATAAAGTAAACAAACAGTCTAAGAGCAACATATGAGAGAAAGACGGGATAAATAATTATGTGTTAAAAATAAAATAAACTTTATTTTTAAAAATCAGAAGCATTATAGTTCATAATAAAACTCAAAAGAGTTTGATGTAAAATTATATAAAAGTGTATAATGAGTATCAAAATTGTTCATGATATATTCCAGCTATTAAAAAAGTAATTTACAAGTCCACAGCGTAATTGAAGAAAGATGTAAAGTTTCAAAGAATTTGTGGTGTTGATAAATCCATAGTGTTGTAGATAATAGCCTTCCTTTCAATATTTCAATTTATTTTATTTCTAACACAGAACACGCATTTTTAAAAATTCCAGCATTGAATAATAGCGTTTTGTTTGTACCCTTTCTTCTAGGTTTGGTTTGGTTTGTTTTGTTTTACGGCATATCAACCTCAGTGGGTCATTTAATGCCAATAAAGTTTTGAAATAAATCAATTCTTAATGGATAATACAATTTTTTTATAAATACATTATTCTATTTAACCCATAGATGGGACCCTAACAGGTACTACCACTCCAGGTCAGAGTGGACCAGGAGCAATGGTGATGAAGGTGCTCCACATTCCCCAAACCTCCAAAACTGGAACCTCACCATCAGATAGAGTTTGTCATTCCCAGGACATGTAGACCCGCAGCCACCGCCTTCTAGCACCCATATGATAAAAAGGGGTTGGGGCTTGCCATAAGGGCAATAGGGTTGGGAAAATCATATAGGTATTAGGGCTTGACGTGACCAGCCGATTGATCGGAGGGCCTTTCTTCTAACGGTTATTTATCCCGTCTCATATGTTGCTTTTGATGAAGACCGACCTATTAAAACGGTCGAAACAGATTTCTGTCAGCAATTATAAACATTTGTTTTTTCAAAAATGTTAAATTCATATATACATATCAATAATAGAACCATATTTTTTAAAAATCTGTTCTTTTTTTTTTTCAAATCTTATTACTTACCAAGGTCTAAATTTTCTTTTGCGGGTCTCGTACTAAATGGAGCATTCTTATAAATGGCATCTAAAATCTTTTCTTTGACGTGAGTGATCGTATCACAATCAAGTACTTTGACAGGTATGTAGGGCTGGTTATATTGTTCTCTGTCACAAACATTGATTGTCTGAAAAAGAAAAAAAAAAAAAAAGGGTGTCAGTAAGGGCTACTAGTATAGGAGAAGGACAATTCTGATTTTATGAAATCTACAGGTTAAAATAACATTGATCATCTGAAAAAATAAGAATAGATAAAAAAGGGTGTCAGTAAGGGCTACTAGTCTAGGAGAAGGACAACTCTGATTTTATGAAACATTCATTTTCTGAGAAAAAAATAAAATAAAAAAGGTGTCAGGATACCCTCACTTGGTCTCAAAAATCATTAAAATACAGCATGTGACAGATTTGAGCTTATTTTATAGAATATTTTTAAAATTTACAATGGAAAATAATTTAAAAAGATGCTTAACTGTAATGTTTTTACAAATTCATCTTGTTCCTACAAAGGATATTGTTACTGTAAATCAAACTGTGTGCAAGTAGTTACGGTAAAAATTTACACAGTTTTTTTTAGTGTATTCAATATGTGGACAATTTCCCTTTATGCTCCATATTTAGCCATCATACTTACATCCCATATACTTTAATACCATTCCTCCATGAATTTCAAATTTTGGTGGAATCATTCATCTTGCTCATAGCTGAGCACATCAAGGTTTTCCAAGAAGTTAGCAAGATATCTATGCAGAAAATGGAACTTGAAGCTCATGTTGCAAATCAAGCATTTTGTGGCTATCCAATTTCAGTGCAATTCATTGCTCATGCATTTTCAAGAAAGTTCTTGACAAGGTAAAGAACTTGTCAAGAATCAAGCATTCTTTTCGAGTTCTGATATTATCCCGATGAAATGTTCATCTTTGATAACTTCCAAAATATGTACACTATCAAACACACCTGCCTTGATTTTTTCAATTGACAGGCCTGTCAATTGAAAAAATAAAATATATTTTGTATTGTAACATAACGGGTGCAAGAAAAATAAAACCTTTATTGCAAAAACACGGACATAAAATGAGGGTTCAGTTTATTTTATGGTAGGAATTTACGAGCAAATAGTCCTTTATTACCCAAAATTGTTCCCTAGTGTAATCATTTACTGGACTGCACACATGGCTAAAAAAAACATGTTGGAAATTCAGAATGGCCGTTTTATTTTAGGCTAATAAAAACTATAGACATCTAATCAAAGAAAATTATTACCTGTTGATGAAAATTTCATTTCATTTCGTTTTTTGAAGAATTGCACTTACCAAAGTCTTGAAGTCGATTTGTTGCCGAATCAGTTTGTCTTCACTCAAAGAATATTTGGCTTCACTTGAGATGGCATCGACGGGACCTTTCGATACTTGTTGTTTGATAGCTTGAAATAACAGGAAAAGAGGTTTGCCAGCACAATCCTGAAAAATATCAACAAAAAAAAAAAAATTATTATTTCTAGTTTTAATGTAATGAAATATATCAAATCAAAAAGACTAACAAAAAAAAAACATTATACTCATTTTAATTATATTTTAATTGGTTTCTATAGAAGGGGGGGGAATATATGGGACGAAATAGACCTTTGAATCGACAAGCTCCCGCCAAGGGGGAACCAAAAACAAGCGAGTTCTCTGTCTTCTCACAAGTCAGACCCTCTGTTGGTCAACACATTCTTCGTCTAGCAGCTGGAAAATCCGTCGTTGTAGTTGAAATAATCTTTAGCAGTTCAAAATCACATTTCCTATTTAGTTTTGTTTCTGTTCAACTAAAATCCATTTCTTTCTGCTTCTGCTGACTGCCCAGCGCTTGACTCACTTGTTATTTTATGGGCATATTAGCCAAACATCCAGGCATGTCAGTCAAACCTCGTGTCCTTCCAGTTCCTACATCGCATCTATTTTCGCATGTGGGAGGACGCGGGTTCGATCCCGGCAGGCAAGACAATGTCTTGCTCCCTTTCCTTTCTCTCGTTCTCCGTCACAATAAAATCATTCATAGGATTGATTTTAATACGTTGGAGAATAAAACAAATAATATTAGAGATTAATAACACAATCTAATAATTTATTAAATCCAGTTTTGTTAAAACCATTATGCAAATTAAACACACCATATCCCATGTAAAACTTTATTTCATATAACATTGCAGGATTTTAAGTGCACTAACAACAGGGGCCATTTTTCGGGGCCTGTGTTTTGTTAATGTAAATTAACAGCATTGATCCCAAGGGGCTATCCCCCCAGGCAATACCTGTCCCCTTGATTTAAAAAAAAATTATTATTTCTAGTTTTAATGTAATGAAATATATCAAATCAAAAAACTAACAAAATTAAATAAGAACACATATAAAAAAAACATTATACTTATTTTAATTATATTTTAATTGGTTTCTACATAAAAAATTATTCATAGGATTGATTTTAATACATTAGAGAATAAAACAATAATATTAGAGATCAATAACATCTCTCGGGTGTAAGGCCTTGTGCATGGTCATAAGCTTCCTTGTCCTTTGGTCAATCTGTCGGAGGTCCTCTCTTGTCCATTTTAAGAATGGTCCAGTGTATCTTATATATACATATATATATTATAAATGTGTGTGTGTGTGTGTGTGTGTGTGTGGTTAAGAATAGAGGAAAAAGTGTGTACAAAACAACTCAAACAAGCAGATGTAGAGGAAATATTTCGTTTCACATTAACTCTTAGCATCCTATACCACCTCATTCCACCCAGTGAGAAGTCACATTTATTTTCCTAATCTACCCCAAACAATAGCCTTAATGAGAGATAAAAACGAAGAAGAAGCCGAGAGAGGGAGAGGGGCGAGAGAAAGAGATTGTGAACTTCATTAGAAAGAATGTGCAGGACGCTGAAGTCAGAAGAGAGAGGGAGAGAGAGATAATGAGAGATAAAAATGAAGAAGCAGAGAGATAGAGAAGGGGTGGGGGACTATGAGAGAAAGAGATTGTGAACTTCATTAGGAAGAACGTGCAAGACGCTGAAGTCAGAAGAGAGAGAGAGATAATGAGAGATAAAAATGAAGGAGGGGGGGCTATGAGAGAAAGAGATTGTGCAAGACGCTGAATCAGAAGAGAGAGGGAGAGAGAGATAATGAGAGATAAAAATGATGAAGCAGAGATGAAGAAGCAGAGAGAGAGAGAGAGGCGAGAGAAACTATGAGAGAAAGAGATTGTGAACTTCATTAGAAAGAATGTGCAAGACTCCGAAGTCAGAAGAGAGAGAGAGAGAGAGATTAATGAAACAAGAGAGAGAGAGACAGATAATGAGAGATAAAAACGAAGAAGCCAAGAGAGAGAGTGTGTGTGTGGGGGAGAAACTATGAGAGAAAGAGATAGTGAACTTAAGCAAAAAAAAAAAGAAAAGCTGTGCAAGACTCTAAAGTCAGAAAATTAACATTTTGCACACAGATGAGAGAGAGAGAGAGACATAGCTGGAGGCTTTGTTGTGTCATACTCTCCCCACAGGTGACGCGAGTCTGTCAAGTAAAGTGGACTCATTTCTCACTGATTACTGCATGACTAATTAATACGCAGCTTAATTAATGAAGGGGGAAAATGCCACTGCATCAGCCCTGATGAGTGCATGTCACGTTGTCACTCAAGAGGTGCGCACAAAAGTGGGCCAAGTTCAGCTGGGAGTTTTGGAGAGAGAAAAAAATTATTTCCCCCTGCTTTTTTTTTTTTTATTATTATTATTATTATTATCAAATTTTATTTTGGGTTTTTCTCTCTTGAATGTTTCAATATGTTTTACAAATATTTTAATTTGTTTCTTTTCTAATTAGACAAACAGCACAAGTCAAACAATTTTTCTTTTTCTTTTTTTTTTTCGTTCCTTAAAATTTTATTTTGGTTTTGGTGGGTTGGGGAAAAGAAGAAAAAAAAATTGCAGAAAAAATTTTAATCTTAATTTTGAAAAAAAAAAAAAAATTATTTTTTAGTCTGTTTTTGTTTTCAAGAAAATATTTTTAATTCTTTGTCTATTTTAAACCGCTCGCAGCAGCTCTTCCATCACTGTAAACCAAATATTCACAATGAGGACCAGATGCTTCTGTTGGGAGCCATGATACAGCTACAGATGGAAAATGGAGTATATCATATATATATATATATATATATATATATATATATGTGTGTGTGTGTGTGTGTACAAAAATCATTCACACAGTATATATATATATATATATATATATATATATATAAAATTGTGTAAAACTTATACACAAACACCTCTCTCTCTCTCTCTCTCTATATATATATATATATATATATATATAAGAACATAAATGCACACACACGTGTGTGTATGTGTGTAAAAAATCATTTACACACTATATATAAATATATATATAAGATATATAATTGAGAAAAGATTATACACGGATGTACACTACCTACCTACCTATATTTCTCTCTCTCTCTCTCTCTCTCTCTCTCTCTCTCTCTCTATATATATATATATATATATATATATATATATATATATATATATATGTATGTGTGTGTGTGTGTATGCACAAAAATCATTCATACAGTAATATATATATATATTTATCAACCCCTCCACACGAGCAGGATGTGACACAAGGTCAATTTCTTAAGCGGAGTTCAACAGGTTTGAATTCAGAGTTTTCCTTCTCCTAGACTGGTTACCTAGCCATGGTTAAAGAACCCAGTCTGCCCTGCTATTTGCCCATAGCTGGAGAGAGACTAGGATTCATACCTTTCCCAAGGGTATTAGCGCTAAGTGAAATGCAATTACCACGTCCAGGATTTGAACTCGGGGCGACGAGTCCATTTCCCATGACTTTAACCATTACACCACGTGCTTCCATATAGATATATATATATAAGATATATAATTGTGCAAAGACATACCCTACCTACCAATCTCTCTGTCTCTCATATATATATATATATATATATATATATATATATATATATATGAACATAAATACACACACACACACACACATATATATTATACATATATATATAATATACATATAAGATAAATACACACACACACACACACACATATATATATATATATATATATATATTATACATATAAGAACATAAATACACAGACACACACACACACACACACATATATATATATATATATATATATATATATTATACACACACACACACACACCTAGAGATTTTGCAGTTGGTCACCTGTCATCTTTTGAAGCCTTTCACCTCTTTTGTTTGAAATGTGTCGTCATTCGTCATTCATAAAAGCTTCTCTCCTTCTTTGATTTACCATATCTCTTGGCACTTAAAGTGCCTTTTAACATCGTACAAACTTTCCTACTGTTTTTCTGCAAACCCCAAACACAGTCGACCTGACGGAAATACTTCTTCATTATTTCTTTTGAACATTTTCTAGGCGTACGCGTGGGCACGAGTCGGCAGGTGGGTGGATACCCACAAAATCAAGTTACTTTCCACTTGATGCAGTTGTGTGCGTGTGTTTATAGACGTACACGCACGCACGGGTCTAACCCTCCAGTACACACTTCTGCGCCAACTGGTTTTTTTTTTTCCGACAAACCGGAAATTTTTTTTTCCAGAAAGAAAATTATCCAAGTTTTTATTTTCTTTATTGGATTCACTCGGTTTGGTTTGTTTTATGGCATATCAACCTCAGTGGGTTATTTAATGCCAACAAAGTTTTGAAATAAAAGTCATTCTTAATGGATAATCAATTTTGTTTATGAACGTATGTGACCCCGGTGAGAATCGAATTCACTAGGTCAGTGGTTTGGTTTGGTTTGTTTTACAGCATATCAACCTCAGTGGGTTATTTAATGCTGACAAAGTTTTGAAATAAAGTCATTCTTAAGGGATAATAAATAATAAATGCCCTGACAGATTTTGACCATTTTGAAGGTTGCCATTAAACCAAGAAACAAACTGAAATATTGCAAAACTTTTGACTCACCCTAGTGAATGAAATAAACATATCCAGACAATATATATTTACCAACCCCTCTGCACGAGCAGGATGCTACACAAGGTCAATTTCTTCAGCGGAGTTCAACAGGTTTGAATTCAGAGTTTTTTCTCCTAGACCGGTAGCCTAACCAAGGTTAAAGAGCCCAGCCTGCTCTACTAGCTGGAGGGAGAGTAGAATTCATACCTTTCACAAGGGTATTAGCGCTAAGTGAAATCCCTATTACCACGTCCAGGATTTGAACTCGGGGCGATGAGTCCATTTTTTATGACTTTAACCATTACACCACGCAATGCCTAGGATATTTTAACCATGAATAATTAATTTGTATGTAAGTAAACACAAGAATATCTAATTAGAAGAAAAAAAAGAAACAATTAATTTTGGTTTGGTTTGTTTTACAGCATATCAACCTCAGTGGGATATTTAATGCCGACAAAGTTTTGAAATAAAGTCATTCTTAATGGATAATCAATCTTTTTATGAACATATGTGACACCCGGTGAGAATCGAATTCACTAGGTCAGCTTGGTTTGGTTTGGTTTGTTTTATGGCATATCAACCTCAGTGGGTTATTTAATGCCGACAAAGTTTTGAAATAAATGGATAATCAATTTTGTTTAAAAATTCATGTTTTTCTATTTAACCCATAGATGGGACCCTAACAAGTACTACCACTCCGGCTCAAAGTCGACCAGGGAGCAATGGTGATGAAGGGGTGCTCCACATTCCCCAGACCTCCAGAACTGGAACCTCACCATCAGATAGAGTAACGTCATTCCCAGGACATGAAGACCCTCAACCACTGCCTTGTAGCACATATATGACAAAAAGGGTTAGGGCAATTATATAGGTGCTAGGGCTTGCCATGACCAGCCGATTGATTGGAGGGGCCCTCACCGACCGCCCGTCTAGCCCAAGTAAGGACCAAAGTGGAGTATTGCATGTCATGGACTGCTCAATCACCTGGGTTCTATGCTTAAGCATCATGGGTCACCACCCATGGGCAAAAGGTGCAATTATGTCAAAAACTGATCCATCTCTTACTACACTTTCTGCCTATTGTTACATAATTATTAGAATCCTAATACTTATGTACAGTAGTGTAGAAACCAAAATGGCTGTTATTAGTTGCAGCCAGCGGCCTTGAAAGATTGAATGACAAGGCTTGAACTCATCCTGATCCTTCCGGTGGATACCGTGAGAATCGGTGGAGAAGACCCTCTTCCGGTTTAGATTAGAAAGAGAGTTTAGTATCAGTATCGGCCAAACCACAAAGGTGGTATGTCGTGTTAAGCGCACTGCCGACTCAATCTGCGCAGTTAGTCTGGTGGGGATTTCAAAATAAAATATGATCTAAGTAAATCGAAATCTTGGGTTATTATCTAAAAACTACCAATGACACAGGGCTTCTGATAAAGAGAAATCCCCAATGGAAGACCAGACATGAAATCCCCAAGATGAAATCCAGACGCTAGAAGAAGAACGTAAGATACCAAAGATGAGCTGAAGAATAATAGAAGTAAGGAAAGAAAGGGTATACAACACTATCACTTTCTTCCCCTCTATGTATATCTATGCTCAACCACCTGGGTTCTATGCTTAAGCATCATGGGCAAAAGGTGCAATTATGTCAAAAACTGATCCATCTCTTACTACACTTTCTGCCTATCACTTTCTTCCCCTCTATGTATATCTTGATTACCGCCTCGTTATATTAATCCATTACTTATCCATTGTTGTTTTGTCCATTGTAACATGCCAGTGACAAGTTTTTTTTAGTCTTGTTCAAAATAATGATTGCATCGCATGTACTATTATAAACTGATGATGGTAGGAGAAAAGAAAAACAGTTGTAGCATAAAAAGAAAAAAAAGAAAAATCTTTGTAAATCCTGACACATCAAAGAAAAATCTTAGCCCCTTTTAAGAGGAAAATATTTTAAGGAAAAATAAAATAAAACGTCCTTAAGTCAAATTTTTTTTCCCTCTCACAGCACATTTTATCTTAATGACGGCCTTAGTGGGGTGGGCGCATCTTGTATACAATTTTCCTAACCACTTTCACACACATATACATGTGGAAATACATTCTTTCTATATAAGTAATGTCGTCGGGGCGGCCTAATGTCGGTATCAGCCAATCAGCGAGGGAGTCTATCCCCTTATCAATAGCGCTAGACCAAGGAGATTATCTTAGCGTCTGAGGTGGAGCACCACACCTACCATCAGCTCCTTACTTTACCGCACAGATCCTTGTGCTACTCATACGCTGAGTTGGCAGGGACCGGTATCGAACTAGGAACCTTGTGGTTTCTAGCCGAACGCTCTACCGACTGAGCTAACCCGGCCCCTATATGATACTAAATATCAATAATGGGGGACTTTTATTCGTAGTAAATACTGGTAATGGTGGGTCTTATATGATATTGAATATGAGGAATGGGTGTCTAATACTAAATACATAAAATCATATATACCAACAGGATTTTCAAAAGATTATTTATATATATATTGTTTAGCCTTACATTTGAATAGGTATACCCGCCTAATTCATTAATTATTAATCAATTAATTTTCAAAAATTAGGTGCGGCTTCAATTAAGCACATATTCTCCCAAAAATTGTTGGCTAAAAAAAGGCATATCATAAACACATTGTTTGTTTACTTCTCATATATATTATATATATATATATATATTAGTCATCCACAGACACTGTGTTTTGATGTTTATGTCTCATCAGTGTGGCTAGACTTAACTCCTTCTAGCTGAGAGCGAAACCCGACTGACTTTTCAGCAGTCCAGCATCTTCCCTCTCAGCCATCTATAGCTATCAGTATATATTTATCCCCCCCCTCCCTGCACGAGCAGGATGTGACACAAACATTTTTTCAAACATTTATTCCCCAAATTTTAAACGACAGAATCTTAAAAGCTATTTACACATAGTTATATGATATCAAATATTTTGGCAGCTGGACTCTACAGCCTTCTTCAAATATCACTGCATTCTATTTTTTTCCCCTAAAAATTTTTTTTCTAACAAATTTCCCCCTAATTTTAAGGAACAGAATCTTGAAATTTATTCGAATACAAGACATTTTGGCTGCTGGACTCTACAGCCTTCTTCAAATATCACTGCATTCTTTTTTTTTTCACCCCTAAAATTTTTTCAAAGAATTATTCCCCAAATTTTAAGCGACGGAATCTTAAAAGCTATTTATACAGTTATATGATATCAAATATTTTGGCTGCTGGACTCTACAGCCTTCTTCAAATATAACTGCATTCTATTTTTTTTTCTAACAAATTTTTCTCCTAATTTTAAGCAACG
>CM042175.1:333217-335717 GCA_023376005.1 Doryteuthis pealeii
ATTTTATGAAAATCGTCATCAAAGCTTGTTTATACTCCGTGTTGTTAAGAGTGGAGACAAAAGTCATATGTTCAAAACAAAAACCTTGACATTGCAAAACCTTGTTTTGAACTCACATAACTTTTGTCTCCGCTCTTAACAACAAGCTCTGATGACGATTTTCATAAAATCGAAATATTGTTCAATATCAGCTCTGAATATGTTATAAAATGTTTTCACTTTAATAGCATTTTGTGGTGTTTTCATATTCTTTTTAATATACTCATACCGTCAGATTCATTTCCTTTCTTTTAACTTTATATATATATATATATATATATATATTTAACAGTACTACCTTATCCAAATATGTATGGCACATTAAAGACAAAACGGGCAAAAAAAATGGGAAATTATAAAAAAGGCCCAGGCGTACAAACGCGGCCAGTGTAAATGCGATCATGAAGCTAAGAGGTCTAGAAGAAAGCAAATTTGGGAAAATTTGGCTCAGGACCGCTCTCAGTGGCGACAGAATCTCCCTAGAAGACTGTTCATGTCTGAAGTCACCCTGACGTAACACCATGAAGCTAAGAGGTCTAGAAGAAAGCAGCGGCAACAAAGCACCGGCACATCAACATCTTCAGGGACAGCCTTCACATGTGACATCTGTGGTCGAGAATGTTTTTCAAACATCGGACTTCACAGTCACAGGAGGCGCTGTAACTTCAGGGGCACATAAAAACTTTATTATAGTCTTCCGAGACTGAAATGCCAATAAGTATGGATTCACATTCTATATTTTTGAACAAAAGTATAAATTGTAGGAGTGCGAGGTCTGAGCAAAACACTTTTAGGGGTGCAGGAATAATATATATTAGATTAGATTTAGAGAGTGAAATATATATGATCTTTTGATAAAACCGTAGTATGGATTCACATTCTATATTTTTGAATGAAAGTATAAATTGTAGGGGTGGGAGGTCAGAGCAAAACTCTTTTAAGGAGTGCGGTAATAGAAAAAGGTTAGGAATGAGTTTTAGAGTAACAGAGTGAAAAACAGACTTACCTTCGTAAAAGCAGCTTGGGGTGGTTATTGCCTTCAATTGAACGTCTTATTAGGTCCTCTAATAATGTTTTCAATATGCTGAAAAAATACAAAAAAAAAAAATTTAATTAATTTAAGAAAAACAATTTTCAGAATAAGAGTAGCAGCAATAATAATGATGAGACAATGAAACCCATAATAAGTGAATACAGAAAACTGGCACAGAAGGAGTACAACAGTAAGTATGATTGGGTAGGGTGGGAGATCCACTGGGAACTGTGCAAAGAATTGTTAACTGGTTATGTGGCTTTGATCTAACTTGTGGGGATTAAAATAAAATTAGAATAAATTTTTTTTTTAAATTAAAAAAAAACAAACTCCCATGAGCCTTCACCAGAAGAACCCACTGCACATGTGCAAGAAAAAAGACCCACTTCCGACCCCCAAGAGAATCTCTCAGCCATTTTCTGACTTGGGCCTTAACTTGGACAAGACACTACTACTGGCCAGGGAGAAATTCCCTTGCCACATGGTGGCTGTGACCCATGAATAAAGCCTAAATCATAAAACCATGTTCTGTCTTTGTCTCTTTCTTTTCATTCCTTGTATTCCTTCCTTTTTTAGCACGATCACCAAATAAGATGGGGTTAAAAGCAAACCCTAAGAACACACACCAAGAATAACCACAGACACTTTTTAAATCTTAAAGCATTAAACCCCTTGCTACCCCATAAACTTGAAAACCAATCTGGTACGCAGACAAGTGAAAAATGTGTTTGATAAAGTCGTATATACAAAATAGATCAGTGTTTAAAAAAGAAAACAATATTGTTATGGTTAAGGAGCAATGGAAATACAGTCCTGTTTTATTCTATGTATCTACTTCCTGCTTAATATATATATATATAGGAACTTTTCGTGTGGTGGAACTGGAAATTTTCGAAAAGAAGGTTCCTGAGTCCAAAAAGAAGGTTCCCAAGTTCGAAAAGAATGTTCCCAAGTCCGAAAAGAATGTTCCCAAGTCCAAAAAGAATGTTCCCAAGTCCAAAAAGAAGGTTCCCGATTCCGAAAAGAAATACCTGAAGAAGGCCGGAGGGCATATCGGCCGAAACGTTGTACAGATAACAATGAAGATGAGGACAATAGTCCGAATAATGCAGATAATACTAATCTCCATTATAATAGACACACAATCTCCATTATAATAATAGGAAACTATTCAAAAATTTGTTTACAAGTTATTTTCTGACCTGAGTGTCGATTGAATCTCTCATTGAGGGTCCCATACCTAAAAGAGGATAGCTGACACCTTATCTAAAAGGGCAGGGGTTAGGTTCATAGCCAGATGCCCAAGGGGTAAATGCTGACAGAGAGAAGCAATTTTTAGCATTGCCCTCAATTGTGTGTGAGGGTCTAAATCATTTGACCTTGTGTCACATCCTGCCTTGCCGGATGAGTTAAGTAAACACCATTTGA